>JABWTJ010000027.1:2613892-2711632 GCA_016801875.1 Solanum sitiens | reverse complement strand
TAAACTTTCTTTTGCAAATACCATTTCTATAACAGCACAAGGGGAAATTACACAAGTATAGAGTAGTGAACATATAATGAAGTAGTTCCATGTACTTAGAATGGGGAAAGAAATATTGTTAGCTATTTGGAGATAGTACGCTGCCACCATGCTTTCTTTTCTAGAAATAGAACTTATGAGAATCACTTCATTGATATTAATTGCAGGTGGCAGATTTCATGCCAAAAGGATATAGAATCGAATAGCCTTACATACCTTATATTTATGACCAATACCACTATCACGATTCAGCCTTCCTTATTGGGTGCTAATCTACAACATAAGTCATGATTAAGCTAACATCAGCAGCTAATCACAATAAGGTTCTCCAAAACAGTAGCTAAAAATATTTGATGGAAATCAGGCCCATACAACCCTTACATAAATGGTGACCCACCACACCCTTCCTCTACACATTAATACAACTTCAAACATCATTTCCAGAGATACCCAAACAGCCCTCAACAACAATATTCATAAGGCAGCCACTAACAATCTCAAATCTTTAAGCATAATAGGAGAATATTGACTCAAAGATTTATCATCATCCATGAATTCTTGATAAATATATACAAAATTCTCCAATCCAAACATGATCAAAGAGAGGAAACAAATGGGTTGAAGTCTTACCTTAATTCTGGAAATTTATCCTCTAAACTTGTACTTCAAGAATTCAACTCTCCTTCAAACTTCTTACTTGAAAATGAGACAGCACTCAAGAATCCCTAAGGTGTTTTAGGGCTGCTTATTGAAGCCAAGAGAGACCAAGAAAGAAACTTAAGAAAATCTGAAATTTTGCAAGTTCAAAATGGAGAATAAGACTTGATCCTTATCCTTTGAAAAAGGAGGTGTTATGGCCGACACTCTTGACCAATTTTGGGCCATATAATGTCAAGTAGGTGCCCCACCTGCTTGTCCCTTTAAATTGGGCCTTTTTGGACTTAATATTATTGGACCTTGGCTGTCCATTTTCCCTTTGTTCTTTTATTCAACTTGGGACAGATATTAGCAAGTAGGTGGTATATACTTGGCCCAATAACATGGTAAAACAAAACTTAGGAGGTCATGCACTTACCTAGTTTCACTTGGGCTTTATCCATAATGGGCCAACTGGCAGATTTGGCTGTTGGGCCTTCTTTCATTCACATTTTTCTTTAATAGGTTTGGGCTTCAAATGAGCCTTAAATATAAGCCTAAATCTGGTCAATCAAACTTGGGCCCTTTAACTATAATATAGATCAAGTAGGTGATGCAACTGCTAGCTCAATTACCACCTTACTATAATTACTTAAATACTTTCCATCGGAGTTAACTTGCAATACATATGCTAAAACGTGCAAGGCATTACATCACCTTCCAAGCTAGTTTAAATCAACACTAATCATGTAAGAAACATGATCCCTCACCTACACTATAAGTATATGTCAAGTATAACATGAATAGAACTACCACATACAAAAATACAGGCCGTTACACATTAAATCAAAACTTAGAAAATTAGAAGCAAGAAAGGAGAAAAAGCTCAAGAACCCTAGTTCAAGAACGCCATAAGCTCCAGCAGTTCCAGCCCCGAAACTTAAGTATTTTTCCGTGGATTTCATAACCAGGTATGTGGAATTTCACTTGTGGGTTCCTTTCGCCCATTGGGTCCCTAGTTTTCAGTCAGTTCTTGATTCTCTTGTCATTATTAAACCTAGGGTTTCTAGAACTTTGATAAAACTTCATGAATTTATTAAATATATGTTCCAAATCAGATTATCATGCTATTACTCATATTATCGTATGAATTGAAAAACCTAGCTTTGTATTTCTTTAGTTCTTGAATTACACATGCTAGGTCAGATATTTCAGTTACTTCAGATATATATGCTTCAGTTTTTAATGCATCATTATCAGATTAAATGTTGCATTCTCAGTTTGCATGTTCAGTTTCGAGCTATCCAGTATTTACAGAAACTCAGACATAATCAGTTAATTTATATAATTCATTGGGAGTAGCATAATACCGAGTTGGACTAGGGTTTAGCGTACCCAATAGTCCCAGAACTACTAGCCAAGTAGGTTGTAAGTCCCCTCTGTGGGCAATCAGTTTAGTGATCACGCCAGCATGCCTTTATACCTTTGGCAGGGTATATTGGGTCCTCTCGATGGGGCGTATACATCGGACTCCACATTTAGCTCATGTGGTTTTATTATCGGTTATTAGTAGCTCCCACACTTCAGTCAGACTCTCTGCATTGACCATTTATCAGTATATTCAGTATTCAATTTCAGCATGTTATAAGAATTTGAGAATTTTCTTCTTTATCTCAATAAATTGGTCATTGCATCCAGTTAGCTCAGAAATCAGCATATCATGTTCAAATTATTATACTTGCTTTTGTTCTTGTTCAGTTATGTTTGTATTTCACCTTTACTTTATCCTACATGCTCAGTACCTTCGAGTACTGACGCATACGTGCACTACATCTTCTCGTGATATAGGTTCAGGTTCTCAGCGTCCAGATCACGCATAGATCAATTTCTGATCACCAGTTCAGCAGATTCAGTGGTGAGTCCTCATTCTCCGAGGACAATAGTCATGAGTTTCTTTTCAGTATTTAGTCTTTTGGTTTCAGTTTTTGCTAGATTTAGTTGGGACTTGTCCCAGTATTTCTAGTCCAGTTTAGAGGCTATTTTCAGACATAGTTAGATTCAACTTAGTATTGAGTTAATATTTCTTTTATATTAAACTCATTGTTTTCATATTATATCAGTTTTAGCATATGGGTATTCCCCATCTTTTTAGATTAAATTATGATTTAGCTTCCGCATCAGTTTATTATTCTTTAGTATGCTCATGATCATGACAGCAGGGTTAGCTTGGGATCACTTGTGGTCCTAGGTTTCGTGTCCGCATCTCGGGGGTAGCTCGGGGCGTGACAAAACTTGGTATCAGAGAACTAGGTTCAAGAGTTCTAGGATGTCTGAAAAGCCGCACTAAGTAGAGTCCTTTTCATGGGTGTGAAGTGCACCACATCTAATGAGAGGGAGGCTATGAAGTGTTTTAGGAAAACTTCAATTTCTTGATATTCTTATCGTGCGTTGGTATGATCTTCTTTATAATCCATCGTTATGTGCTTAAGATCATGCCTTCTCGTAGAGCTTAGGCATGGAATGCTAATGCACGCAATGCTAACGTAGTTCCTCTAGTACCAGATAAGGAAGTTCAAATGCAGAGTTTTAGAACGCCAATTCAGCTTTTGGCTTAGAGTATGAACAACAAGAACAATCAGCAGGTTCGAGTTCCTACTAATAAAAATGATCGATTAGTGGCGGCCAGAGTTTGTAATTTTGTTAGGATGGATCCGCCTAAGTTTTAGGGTCACAAGTTGGTAAGGACCCATGAAGTTCATTGATTAGGTCAAGAAAATATTTGGTGTGATGCAAGTAACTGGTAGTGATAGGTGAAATTGGCATCCTACAAGCTTAAGGTGTAACTCACATATGGTTCACTCAGTATAAAGACAACAGAGACTACTTTGTCTTTTGTAACTCAGTATAGCACTAAAAATAATATTAGTCCAGAAACTCTCTCAGAACTTTTCTCAGTCTCTACTCCAGTCGGTGACCCAGTTATATGTAGACGAGTATACAGAAATTGCCCTGTCACAGTCTCTCAGAAAGTCACCTCTAAAAATCTAGTAGAGTTAGAAATGGTAGACTTTGATGTCATTCCAGGCATGGATTGGTTACACTCATGTTATGCCTCAGTAGATTGTATAACTAGGATTGTTCGTTTTCAGTTTCCAGATGAACCAATCTTAGAATGGAAGGGTAGTAGCTTAGCGCCTATGGGTCGATTTATTTCTTACCTTAAGGCCAGAAAGATGATCTCTAAGGGTTATCTCTATCATCTAGTTCGGGTTAAGGATTCTAGCTCTGAAACCCCAACTCTTGAGTCAGTGGTAGTTAGTGAATTTCCAGAAATGTTTCCAGAATATCTTCCCGGAGTTCCTCCCGAAAGGGAAACCGACTTTGGAATTGATCTCCTTCCAGATACCCAGCCTATTTATATTCCTCCTTACAGAATGTCTCCAGCGGAGCTTAAAGAATTGAAAGAGCAGTTGAAAGACCTTCTATATAAGGGTTTCATCAGACCTAGCATTTCACCATGGGGTGCACCAGTGTTGTTCGTAAAGAAGAAAGATGGTTCTCTCAGAATATGTATTGACTATAGACAGTTGAACAAGGTCACAGTTAAGAATAAGTATCCCATCCCCAGGATTGATGACTTGTTTGACCAACTTCAGGGTGCTAGTCATTTCTCAAAGATAGACCTCAGATTGGGTTATCATCAGCTCAGAGTCAGAGATAGTGACATTCAGAAAACAGCCTTCAGAACTCGGTATGGTCATTATGAATTTTTATTTATGTCATTTGTACTAACCAATGCTCCTGCAGCTTTCATGGATTTGATGAACAGAGTGTTCAAACAGTACTTGGACTTGTTCGTTATCGTCATTATTGATGATATCCTCATTTACTCTAGGAGTGAGGAAGAACATGCAAGTCATTTGAGAATTGTTCTACAGACTCTGAAGGATCGCCAGTTATTCGCTAAGTTTAGCAAATGTGAGTTTTGGTTGCAATCCTTTGCTTTTCTTGGTCACATTGTATCTAGCGAAGGGATCCGCGTAGATTCACAGAAGATAGAAGCAGTGAAACAATGGCCTAGAACTACCTCTGCTACATATATCAGAAGTTTCTTAGGTCTAGTGGGTTATTACAGAAGGTTCGTGGAAGGATTTTCATCCATAGACTCACCATTGACTAGGTTGACTTAGAAGATGGTCAAGTTCCAATGGTCAGATGATTGTGAGAAAAGCTTCGCAGAATTGAAAACTAGATTGACTACAGATCCTGTCTTGACTATACCAGAGGGTTCAGATTATTATGTGATTTATTGCGATGCATCTAGAGTTGGCCTTGGTTGTGTGTTGATGCAAAGAGATAAGGTTATAGCTTATGCTTCTAGACAGCTTAAGGTGCATGAGAAGAACTATCCAACTCATGACCTCAAGCTTGCAGCAGTGGTGTTTGCACTCAAGATATGGAGACACTACTTGTATGGTGTTCATGTAGATATTTTCACCGATCATAAGAGCCTTCAGTATGTGTTCACCCAGAAAGAGTTGAATCTTAGCCAGAGGAGATGGCTTGAGTTCCTTAAGGATTATGATATGAGTGTGCATTATCATCCTGGAAAGGCGAATGTAGTAGCCGATACTCTTAGTAGATTATCTATGGGTAGTGTAGCCCATGTTGAGGAAGAAAGAAAGGAGCTAGTGAAGGATGTTCACAGGCTTGCTCGCTTTGGAGTTCGCCTTATGAGCATATCAGACAGCGGTGTAACAGTTCAGAATGGGGCAGATCGTCTTTGGTAGTGGAGGTTAAGGAAAAGCAAGACAATGATCCGATCTTGCTTGAACTTATGGGTGCAGTCCATAATCAGAGAGTGGAGGTTTTCTCCCAAGGGGGAGATGATGTACTTCGCTACCAGGGTAGATTGTGTATTCCTGATGTGGGCGAGTTGAGGTAGCATATTCTTGCAGAAGCCTATAACTCCAGGTATTCCATTCATCCCGGTGCCACTAAGATGTACCGCGATCTGCGGGAAGTCTATTGGTGGAATGGCATGAAGAGGGATATAGCAGACTTTGTGAGTAAGTGCCCCAATTGCCAGCAAGTCAAGGTAGAACATCAGAAACCAGGAGGTATGACTCAAGAGATCGATATTCCTACCTGGAAGTGGGATGTGATCAATATGGATTTCATCACAGGGTTACCTCGTACTCGCAGACACATGACTCAATTTGGGTGATAGTTGATAGGATGACTAAGTCTTCTCACTTTTTGGCGGTCAAGACAACAGATTCGACAGAGGACTATGCCAAGCTTTACATTAATGAAATTGTGAGGTTGCATGGGGTTCCTTAGTCTATCATCTCAGATAGTGGTCCTCAGTTTACCTCTCATTTCTGGAAGTCATTTCAAAAAGGACTTGGTACTCAAGTTAACCTTAGTACATCATTTCATCCACAGACGGATGGGCAGGCAGAGCGTACCATTCAGACCTTAGAGGATATGTTGAGAGCTTGTGTGATCGATTTCAAAGGTAGTTGGGATGATCAATTTCCTCTTATTGAGTTTTCCTACAATAATAGCTACCATTCCAGCATTCAAATGGCCCCTTATGAGGCTTTATATGGGCGTAGATGTAGATCTCATGTTGGTTGGTTTGAAGTAGGTGAAGCAGTTTTGATAGGGCCAGATTCAGTCCTTTATGCTATGGAGAAAGTGCAACTCATTAGAGATAGACTTAAGACAACCCAAAGTCATCAGAAATCTTATGCAGATGTAAGGAGAAGGGAACTACAGTTCCAAGTTGATGATTGGGTTTTTCTGAAAGTCTCACATATGAAAGGGGTGATGAGATTTAGAAAGAAAAGGGAAGCTCAGTCCTAGATATGTAGGCCCTTACAAGATCTTGAAAAGGGTTGGCAAGGTGGCATATGAGTTGGAGTTACCAGTAGACTTAGCAGCAGTGCATCCGGTCTTCCACATCTCACTCTTGAAGAAGTGTGTGGGTGACCCAGCCTCTATAGTGCCATTGGAGAGTGTGGCGGTGAAAGATAGTCTTTCTTATGAGGATGTACCAGTTGAGATTCTTGACCGTTAGGTTAGAAGGTTGAGAAACAAAGAAGTCGCTTCAGTCAAGGTTCTGTGGAGGAGTCAGTCCATAGAGGGAGCAACTTGGGAAGCAGAAGCAGCCATGAAAGCCAAGTATCCTCACCTCTTTCCTTCCGATTCCACTCCAGCTTGAGGTAATAATTCCTCTTCAGTTTTCCAGTCATTCATGCGTAAATTCAGTTTTTGAATCATGTTCCCTCAGTTTGTACTTTCATTTTCAGCGTAATTGCATGTACTCAGAACTCAATTCAGTCAGAAATTCAGTTCTCAGTGTTTAGTAGTGGGGTTTGTAGCTCTCTCCCTCTATTTCATCTAGTTTAGTCTTCATTCGAGGACGAATGTTCCCAAGGGGGAGATAATGTAACACCCCGTAGCCAAAACAGACCAAAAATCAGTTTTTTAGAAAAGAATCTACAGGTGCAACCAACGGTGGCATCGACGGACCGTAGCCTGACCCACGGTCTGTCCTGCACAACCGTCGATGGGATCAGAAACTCCCAAAAATTTCAGCCTAGAAAAATTGGTTAATTCTTGGACGACGGACGGACTCACGGTCCGTAGGTCAGACGACGGTTCATAGTCCGTGAACGTCGATTAAGACTCCCTTCACCCACTCTCTGACAAGAGCTACGGATGACCAGCACGGTCCGTAGCTCTGACCGTAGGTGGAAATTTTGCAGACAGTTAAGTGGAAGTGCAGTTGGGTCAACTGCAAATGGTCTTAACTCTTATCACAAAATGAATTAGGTATCCCATGACCTACCCACAGATGGATAATTGAATTATCTTTCCATAGCCACCGACCTTGTTAAAATTAGACCTCCAAGTAAAAAGTTATGCCTATTTTAGTAAAGGCCTGTCGAACAGGCCAGTCGACAGACCCAACGATGGGGCGTCGGTCAGACGACGGGGCATCGGTCAGACGACGGACCGTCAGTCCTTGCCGTCGTTTGGTCCGACAGAAACTTTCTCAGGGGTCTTTTTGACCTTTCCCACTCCGTTTAAACCCTAAGTTACGTCGTTTTTACCCTAAATTATCAGATTTTAGTCAGTTTAAGCCTAGAAACATAATTAAAACATATCTAAGTCAAATCATTAAATCAAAACATAGAAAATTAAAAGCAAGAGAGGAGAAAAAGCTCAAGAACCCTAGTTCAAGAACACCACAAGCTCCAGCAGTTCCAGCCCCAAAACTTAAGTATTTTTCCGTGGATTTCATCACCAGGTATGTGGAATTTCACTAGTGGGTTCCTTTCACCCATTGGGTCCCTAGTTTTCGGTCAGTTCTTGATTCTCTTGTCATGATTAAACCTAGGGTTTCTAGAACTTTGATAAAACTTCATGAATTTATTAAATATATGTTCCAAATCAGATTATCATGTTATTACTCAGATTATCGCATGAATTTCAGAACCCTAGCTTTGTATTTCTTTAGTTCTTGAATTACACATGCTAGGTCAGATATTTCAGTTACTTCAGATATACATGCTTCAGTTTTTAATGCATCATTATCAGATTAAATGTTATATTCACAGTTTGCATGTTCAGTTTCGAGCTATCCAATATTTACAGAAACTCGAACATAATCAGTTAATTTACATAATTCTTTGGGAGTAGCATAATATCGAGTTGGAGTAGGGTTTAGCGTACCCAATAGTCCCAGAACTACTAGCCAAGTAGGTTGTAAGTCCCCTCTGTGGGCAATCAGTTTAGTGATCACGCCAGCATGCCTTTATACCTTTGGCAGGGTATATTGGGTCCTCTCGATGGGGCGTATACATCGGACTCCACATTTAGCTCATGTGGTTTTATTATCGGTTATTAGTAGCTCCCACAGTTCAGTCAGACTCTCTGCATTGACCATTTATCAGTATATTTAATATTCAATTTCAGCATGTTATAAATTGGTCATTGCATCCAGTTATCTCAGAAATTAGCATATCATGTTCAGATTATTATACTTGCTTTTGTGCTTGTTCAGTTATGTTTTATTTCAGTTTTACTCTATCCTATATGCTCAATACCTTCAAATACTGACGCATACGTGCGCTACATCTTCTCGTGATGTAGGTTCAGGTTCTCAGCATCCAGATCACGCATAGATCGATTTTCGATCTCCAGTTCAGCAAATTCAGTGGTGAGTCCTCATTCTCCGAGGACAATAGTCATGAGTTTCTTTTCAATATTTACTCTTTTGGTTTAGCTGGAGCTTGTCCCAGTATTTTTAGTCCAGTTTAGAGCCTATTTTCAGACATAGTTAGATGCAGCTTAGTATTGAGTTAATATTTCTTTTGTATTAAACTCATTATTTTCATATTATATCAGTTTTAGCATATGGGTATTCCCCATCTTTTCAGATTGAATTATGATTTAGCTTCCGCATTAGTTTATTATTCTTTAGTATGCTCATGATCATGCCAGCAGGGTTAGCTTGGGATCACTTGTGGTCCTAGGTTCCGTGTCCGCGTCTCGGGGGTAGCTCGGGGCGTGACAAGTCCAGTAGCTTTTCAAACAGTTCCCCATTAGAGATAGTCGTATCGCGTGCACGAATGGCAGTAGATATCTCACGAAATTCAGTACCTAAACCACTGAGTATTTTGACAATGAGAGTATTTTGAGAATGAGTTCAGTATTGGAAACAGGAGCACCAACAGTGGATAACTCATCTGAAAAGGACCGAATATTATGGAGATATTCGGTTATGGAGCGAGAGTCCTTAGTGACACGGGTAAGCTGATCACGCAAACTGAAGACTCGAATTTGAGATTTATTTGCATAAGTGGTATGCAAAGCATCCCAAGCTGATTTAGAAGAGTCAGCGGCAGCATCAGTAGAGGCAAAGGTGGGTTCGACAAAAGCCATGAGGCATTCTGGATGAGTTGGTCCTGACGGAACCAAGTTAAGAAGGCAGGATTAGGAGATATATTCGTGTCGAGAGTAATCGTGCGACTGGGGGATGGAGTGGTTCCATCGAGATGGCCAAAGAGGTCTGTGTGATTTGCCTCCTACTTTGATATGATATATGATATACTTGATGCTCCAATTCGTGTTTCTACCCAAGTTGGATAGTTAGTAATAATCACCCATGTTTATCGTGTTTGTCCTATCTTGTTTATGGGTTTTCAGACTTGAGTGATTTTGTGATTTTTGATATGATTGACTTAGATATAATCTTAAGCATGACTTGGTTGTCCCCCTATTATGTTGTGCTTAATTGTAATACGAAGCTGTAACTCCAGAAATTCCAGGAAGGGAAAAATTACAGTGGGAAGGGATTGACAAGCCTAAGCAAGCTACAATTATATCCTCCACTCGGGCTAGTAAATTCGTAAAGCAAGGTTGTTTGGCTTATTTTGCTCATGTTAGGAATGTTGAGATTGCGGCACCACCCATCGGGTCCATTCCTGTGATGTTTGAATTTAGTGAAATGTTTCCTAATAACTTGACTTCTATGCCTCCGAATAGGAATAAAGATTTTTGCATCGATTTAGAGACTGTACGCTCCCCATTTCTATCTCTTCGTATCACATGGCTCTGGTGGAATTAAGAGACCTTCAATCTCAAATTCAAGAGATTCTTGAGAAGGGATTTATTTTCCCTAGTGCTTCCCCATGGGGTGCTCAAGTTTTGTTTGTTAATAGAAAAAAATGGTAGCATGAGAATGTATAGATTACCGACAATTAAATAGAGTCACTATTCAAAATACGTATCATTTGCCTCAGATAGGTGATCTCTTTGACCAAGTGCAAGGGGAGGCGTTTTTCTATAAGATTGATCTAAGGTCCGGTTACCATCAATTAAAAATTAGAAAAGAAGATGTGTCTAAGACGACATTAAGACTTCATTATCGGCATTATGAGTGTTTGGTTATGTCTTTTAGTTTCAACAATTGGCCTGAAGTTTTCATGAGTTTGATGAATGGGGGGTTAAAGCCATTTATTGATTCCTTTGTGATAGTGTTTATTCATGATAGTTTGGTTAAATTCAAAAAATGTATAACAACATAGCAACCCTCTTCGTACTATTTTGGGTGTTGTTGGGAAGCAAAAGTTATATGCTAAATTTTCTATATATGATTTTTTGTTAAAATTAGTTGCATTTTTGGGACATGTAGTTTCAAAATAATAGGTAATGTTTAATCCTCTAAAGATTGAGGCTGTTAAGAATTTAGTTCGGCCTAGCTCTGTGATAGAAGTCAGGAGTTTTGTGGGACTCGCTAGCTATTGTCATCGATTTTGTTAAGAATTTTGCTTCCATTGACACTGACTTGACTAATTTTACATTTGAATGGACTGAAAAATGTGAAGGGAGCTTTCAAAAGCTCAACACTGTTTTGAACAACAGACTTATCCTAGTATTACCTAGTATTACCGGTGGAAGGTAAGGTTTTCATAGTTTATTTTATTCTTCTCATTCTTGGTTGGGTGTTGTGTTAATGCAGGATAAGAATGTCATAGCCTATGTGTTGCGCCAATTGAAGGTGCATGAGAGAAATTATCCAATCCATGATTTGGATCTTGCAATGGTAGTATTTGCTCTTAAGATCTAACGGCACTAACTTTACAGTGTTAAGTATGAGGTATTTACTGATCACTATACTTACGGTGTTAAGTATGAGGTATTTACTAATCATCATAGTTTAGAGCATGAATTCACTCAAAAGGATCTAAATTTAAGACAACAAAGATGAATGGAGTTACTAAAGGATATGATGTTACCATTCAATACATCCGGGTAACGCTAATGTGGTGGCACATGATTTGAGTCGAAAAGTTGTAAGTATGGGTAGCTTAGGTTGATTGAGTGTAACCAAGAAACCTCTGGCCAAAGAAATTTAGATCTTAGAGTCTAAATTCATTTCAGTTGGGAATCTCAGAAAGAGGAGGGGTGTTAGTGAGCATTGAAGTTAAGGCCACGTTAATTAAAGATATCAAGGTCGAACAGTCTTAGAATGAAAATTTAAATGAACTCAAGGAGAAGATTGTGATTGGTAAAGTTCAAGAGTCCGCTCTTGATGCGGATGCTGTACTCAGTGTTAAGGGGAGAATTTATGTTCCGCAAGTTGATAAATTGATTCAATAATTGTTGGCAGAGTCTCATGGTTGTTGATATTCTATTCATCCAGGTGATAGAGATTTGAAATAAATTTATTGGTGGTCGGGCATGAAGAAGGACATAGCACAGTTTGTGCCTAAGTGTCAAAATTGCCAACAAGTGAAGTATGAGCATCAAGATCTGCTTTTTTACTTAAAAAATGTCAATTCTTGAATGGAAGTGGTACAGAATAGCTATGTATATTGTGGTAGTTCATCCCAAGACTTTGTGGAAGTTCAATTCTATTTTGGTAGTGATTGATAGATTGACCAAGTCACCCATTTTATTCCAATAAGAATAGATTATAATACTGATCAACTAACTAAGATTTATGTGAAAGGGATAGTGAGGATGCATGGTATGCCCCTTTATATGATCTCATAACATGGTACCTAATTCAGATCAAAGTTTCGCAGGAAATTGCATGATGAATTAGAAAAACAAATCACTTTTTGTACAACCTTTTATCCACAGATGGATGGACAATCTGATAGGACTATTCAAGTGTTGAAAGACATGTTGAGAGAATGTAAAATCAATTTTGAAAGGCATTGGGATAAATTCATACCTTTGTGTGAGTTCTCCTATAATAATAGTTATCACTCCAGAATTGATATGACACAGTTTGAGGCATTATATGGGATGGCATGTAGATCACCTATAGGTTGGTTTGACCTGGAGTTGGGAAACCTTTGGGAGTATTCAAACCAAACTTCTAGCAGCCCAGAGTAGACAGAAGAAGTATGCAGATAATAAGGTAAGAGACATAGAATTTTAGAACGGTAAGAACGTTCTTCTTAAGGTATCACTCATGAAAGGGGTGATTAGATTTGGTAAGAAGGGTAAGTTAAGTCCATGATACATTGATCTCTTTGAGTTTTCTTAAATGTGTAGGGTCGGTGGTGTATAGGTTGTCTCTACCCCCTAACATATCTTGTGTTCATCCGGTATTCCATATGTCTTTATTGAAGAGATATCATGGTGACGGAAAATATATCATTAAGTGGGACTCAATCGTATTGGACAAAGACCTCCAATATGAGGATAAACTGATTTCTATTCTTGATCTTGATATGCATAAGTTCAGGACCAAGGAGTTTAAGTCAGTGAAAGTTCAATGGAAGTGTCATCAGGGTAGCACCCCTTAGAGGTAATCGGTGTCGTTAGTCCTCGAAGAGGACTAAGACTAGCCTCTTAGCTTACATCATTACATTATAGGTTAAAAATGCGGAAAATTTAAAACTTTTCTTCTATCTATCATGAGGTTTACATAGACCTCTCGCATACACATAATATATATTCATATCGACTATACATAGACCCTTCGTATAAGAAGATTACATAGTCTTCTACTTTTATGACACATATAAATATATGAGATATAACATAGTCTTAAAACGGATGTCTCATCTCATAACCATCTAAACAACAGTATAACAATTGGGCATAGCCCATACATCAATAAAATAAGAGCCACATATAGGCTATACTATCATTAGTACTCAAATGAAAGGAAATGAACAAAGTGTCTTTAAGACTAATCAACATCCAATACTAGAAAGTGGCATTGCCCTCGAAGTATTTAGGACCTACCCAACTGGGAGAATAAGGATCCAAGTCTTCCTTCAAAAGTCGTCACGAACCCTTCAACGACTGGAACCTAAAATGTTAGGGAAAAAGGGAGAAATAGGGTTAGCACATCACTTTTACTAATTATGAGGCTATATGTACACACAACACAGAAATCACGCTAAAATGGGACATTTCATTAAAGCATGCAAAATTACTTTGAAAAGCCTTATGCATATTCAAGAACCAATACAAATCAATCATACATATTCATTAAGTCAAGACCATGTACATCACAAGACCAACAATACTAAGTCTAGTCAATCAACATGCATATCAACATAATTGATCACATAATCAAGACAACTCTATCATCAAGTTATATTATCAACAACATGTATAAGAGTTCATAACATCATAAACAAAGCAAGACCATTACTCATGAACCCTCACAAAGTCCACTAGTGCAATGACTAAGCAAAGACCCATAACCTCACTCAATATGTTAACCTAACAAGAACCATAAACAATATCCAACTTCACATAGTATATAATTAAGAGTACATAACATCATACTTTAGAAGAGAGCAAGCACATGTTCATAAGTGAAACCATCATCACATAGCGTCATTAACATGTAAGATCATCATATACATATCATTTACATTTATAAGCATATAAATTCATAGAAACATCCTCCTAAGACTTCCCTCAAGTCTAACTAGTGCAATGTATAGGTAGAGTCCCATACCCCTACCAAGACCAAGCTAAACCCCTTAGGTCATCCAAGGTAGAGTTCATTTATTACTTCATTTTAGATTTTGGGAAAATCTTGCCTTAACCCACATAGACCACATGAGCTAATGTGGAATCCGGTATCATGTAACCCTTCACCGAAAGAAGGCGAACTACTTGCCAAGGTAGTACCAAAACATAAACATAGCTTCTATGTGGATTTACTAGCTAGTATTCCTATGGGGGCAACATAATTCAAAAACTAGGAGATGTATGTCACGCCTCAAAACCCATTAAGACGGACAGGCACCCGATGCCCTAAAGGCCCGAGAGAACCAACCTACAACGTGTTCTTACTGAGCATATACTATAACAATTGAGACAAGTTAACTTTGGATGCAGCGATACAAACCAACGTAAGTAGATTCAAAAGTTATATACAAGACTTGGCTGTTTAGGCCACAACTCCTTAATACACAACTGAACCATGTACATACGTCTACAAAGCCTCTAAAAGATAGAAGACTAGAGTAGGTCGGGACAGACCCCGCCTTACCCTTAACTATGATACAATACCAAACGAATTTACCAAGGACTTAATAAAGCTCCGAATCAACTTGGAGCTCACCAAAAGTAGCAGAATTTCGAGTGCTCCTACTGAGGAGGTCTACTAGCTGGAGTACCTGAGCCTGCAGCATGAAATGCAGCGTCCCCAATACGGGACGTCAGTACGAAAAATATACTGAATATGTAAGGCAAAAAGTATATGTAATACAAGGCACAAATGAAATCAAGTAGCAACATATGAGTGCATAGATTAGGAGAGAAGACCACCTTTGCTTACTCCTGTGGAATCAAGTAAGCTACATTCTTTTCTTTACCTTCTTTGTATGTTATAATCTTTGTTGGGCATGTGATACAAGTGACCAGCTGATCAGGTAGAAGAGGATGACCCATGCTAGGCGTATTAACCCCTGGATGCGGTCCTCATAATTACACAACTTGGTATCGGCCCATGCTAGGCTTCGCCCCTGAGCTGCCACCCTTCTATACCCAATAGGGATCGGCCCATGCTAGGCTTTCGCCCCTGAGCTGCCACCCTTAATTATATATAGATTTCTTCACTTAGATTCTTTAATCTTTGAGATTATTGTTAATCAGTTCATAACTCTTTTGAGATGTTATTTTGGATAATCGTAACACTTTGAGATGTTGATTTGGTGGTCATAATCATCTTGGAGACATGAAATTACGGAACAGTAGTGGAATACATGAAAACAATACTTTGAGGCAGTAACAATGACATAAGGAGCTATGAAACATCAACACCTTACTTTAAGACCTTAATGGCACAATTGACTTCAATTGGCTTAGGAGAAGGATTCATCAAACTTTCTTTTGCAAATACCATTTCTATAACAGCACAAGGGGAAATTACACAAGTATAGAGTAGTGAACATATAATGAAGTAGTTCCATGTACTTAGAATGGGGAAAGAAATATTGTTAGCTATTTGGATATAGTACGCTGCCACCATGCTTCCTTTTCTAGAAATAGAACTTATGAGAATCACTTCATTGATATTAATTGCAGGTGCAGATTTCATGCCAAAAGGATATAGAATCGAATAGCCTTACATACCTTATATTTATGACCAATACCACTATCACGATTCAGCCTTCCTTATTGGGTGCTAATCTACAACATAAGTCATGATTAAGCTAACATCAGCAGCTAATCACAATAAGGTTCTCCAAAACAGTAGCTAAAAATATTTGATGGAAATCAGGCCCATACAACCCTTACATAAATGGTGAACCACCACACCCTTCCTCTACACATTAATACAACTTCAAACATCATTTCCAGAGATACTCAAACAGCCCTCAACAACAATATTCATAAGGCAGCCACTAACAATCTCAAATCTTTCAGCATAATAGGAGAATATTGACTCAAAGATTTATCATCATCCATGAATTCTTGATAAATATATACAAAATTCTCCAATCCAAACATGATCAAAGAGAGGAAAACAAATGGGTTGAAGTCTTACCTTAATTCTGGAAATTTATCCTCTACACTTGTACTTCAAGAATTCAAACTCTCCTTCAAACTCTTACTTGAAAATGAGACAGCACTCAAGAATCCCTAAGGTGTTTTTAGGGCTGCTTATTGAAGCCAAGAGAGACCAAGAAAGAAACTTAAGAAAATCTGAAATTTTGCAAGTTCAAAATGGAGAATAAGACTTGATCCTTATCCTTTGAAAAAGGAGGTGTTATGGCCGACACTCTTGACCAATTTTGGTCCATATAATGTCAAGTAGGTGCCCCACCTGCTTGTCCTTTTAACTTGGGCCCTTTTGGACTTAATATTATTGGACCTTGGCTGTCCATTTTTCCTTTGTTCTTTTAATCAGCTTGGGACAGATTAGTGCAAGTAGGTGGTACACACTTGGCCCAATAACATGGTAAAACAAATCTTAGGAGGTCATGTACTTACTTAGTTTCACTTGGGCTTTATCCATAATGGCCAATTGGCAGATTTGGCTGTTGGGCCTTCTTTCATTCACATTTTTCTTTAATAGGTTTGGGCTTCAAATGAGCCCTAAATATAAGCCTAAATCTGGTCAATCAAACTTGGGCCCTTTAACTATAATATAGATCAAGTAGGTGATGCAACTGCTAGCTCAATTACCACCTTACTATAATTACTTAAATACTTTCCATCGGAGTTAACTTGCAATACATATGCTAAAACGTGCAAGGCATTACATCACCTTCCAAGCTAGTTTAAACCAACACTAATCATGTAAGAAACATGATCCCTCACCTACACTATAAGTATATGTCAAGTATAACATGAATAGAACTACCACATACAAAAATACAGGCCGTTACACGTAACTACTCAAGCTAATTTGAGTATGTTGCCTAGGGTTGTGGAGAGCACTATGACCTCTAGGTTGAGAGACTTTGTGAGGTTAAATCCTCCAATCTTTCTTGGCTCTAAGGTAGATGAGGATCCCCAAGAGTTCCTTGATGGTGGGTACAAGGTGTTGAGTGCTATGGGGGTTACATCTAGGGAGAAGGAAGAGTTGGGTTCGTATCAATTGAGAGATGTGTCTCAAATTTGGTACACTCAATGGAAGGATAATAGGCCGGTGGAGTCGGATCCTATTGAGTGGGAAGAATTTAAGAAAGCTTTTCTTGGTAAGTACTTTCCCCGTGAGAGGAGGGAAGTAAAAGTAGAGGAGTTTATCAATCTCAAGCAAGGCAATATGAGTGTTGAGAGTATTCTTTGAAATTCTCAACTTTGTCTAGATATGAACCATGCCTAGCGTCTAATCCAAGGGATGAAATGAGTCTCTTTGTGACGGGTGTAGCCGACTTAGTGACGGAAGAATGCCGTACGACTATGCTATGATGATATGACCTTAGCTAGACTAATGGTGTATGCACAATTAATTGAAGAATCCAAACTTAGGAGGATGTCAAGAAACTTGAAAAGGAGTGTTACTAGTGATCAAGTGCAATCTAGGTTTAAAAAGTGGGCTCAAACTCAAGAATAATCTAGGGGTGCTAAGTTCAAGGTTGAGAAAGGAGGTAGTTCCAAAGATGGCAAACCTACATGTGCCACTTGTGGTAAGAAACATTATGGTGAGTGTCTAGTGTGTACCGGGATTTGCTTTGGATGTGGAAAAGATGGACACAAAGTTAGAGATTGTCATAACATTGCTTCTGGAGGAAAATAGGGTAATAAAGTTGATCCTATTGTTCCAAACGATGATGCTCCAACAAAGAGGCGTTTCTATGCACTCCCGACTAGAGGTGAGAAGCCGGATGAGAGTGATGATGATATTGGTAAGTCCTTATTTCTCTTATTGTGATATGAGTTACTTCTAAGTGGGGGAGGATGGCTAGATGGGTGTGCTAGAAGTTGTTACATGTGCATGATTTTTAGGAGTTTGGTTGAAATTGAATTTCATTAACTTCTTGCATTGTATATTTTATTGAGCTTTGAGAATGTTGTAAAAGATGTTTATATGATGTTACCTTGCATATTAGCATGTCTATATCATGAATTGCCTAAAATTGCTTTTTTAGAAAAATTGGCCTAAATCACTGTAGCCTGAACTGTTTACTGTGTTATTTTTCAAAATGTGACTAATTGTTTCTTAGATCTAAAATTGTTGTAATATGGTTAGAACTAATGTGTATGAGTATAAAAATGAATATAAAATGAGTTTTTACTATTTGAAATGAAGGATGTGAGTTTTGTAGCATAATGAGTTATAGAATTGTATTCTAGTTTTTTGTTGTGTTGTCAATCTCTAGACTATGTGAAATTGATGTTTTCTTGTTGATTGTGAGTTATTTGGCTTGGTTATGTGCTTCTAGTTGATTCTCTATTCTTGGAAGTGTTCGTAGAGTGACAAGTGTCATTCGAGGACGAATGTTGTCCAAGTGGGGGAGAATGTAAGATCCTGAAAATGACATAGGTGAACTAGAGCCTAACATTGTGGTAAAGGTTGTATAAGGTCCTAAATAGGTCTATTAAAGGGTATAGAGGCAGTGTCTAAAGTATTAGGTGCATTGGAAGTCAAACGTCAAGGGACGACCAAGACGTTCGACGACTAAGTCACCTAAGTGCCTCATATGTGGTTCTATGTGTTTATGTGTGATTAATGATGTTCTGAAGTCCTTAAATGAGTTTAAATGGTGTCTATAGGCATTGTGTTAAGTTTTCAGAAGTTTGGAGGTCAAACGTCCAAGAACGTCCATGACATTCAATAGATGTGCCTTGAAATGACCTTGTGTGTCTAGGCATGTTTTGTTGAGTTTTACGTGTTTGTTTTGAGTGAAATTCATGTACGATGTCCTAAACTCGTATACGGTCATGTTTGGGTTGGAAACGTCCGGGCAAACATCCCCAAGGACCATCCAAGGGTCCTTAAGGAAGGATCCAAAACTTGGTGTCAAGACTCGTGGGCCAATCGACGCCCCGTCGATGGGTGTCGTTGGTGGGGACTTAGTCTTGGGAGGGAGGAGAACCATGGAAAGTCTCTGAACCAACCAATGGAAGGACAGGATGGTCCGTTTGTGGAAAAATGGTCCGTCGACTGCCAACTGTTGGTAGACTGCCTCCTTGCGTGCAGTTCACTGTAAGTGAGAGGTGAACTTGTAATTTCACCCCACATCCAAATAGAAGTTTTGGAGGTTCCTAATGGGTATATTGGGTATTTTAATGGTGTTTATAAGTCATTAACACTTAGAAGATTTCATTCTAAAAAAATCAAAACCCCAAAATCCCTAAGAAATTCCCCAAGACTCCATTAAAGCTAAAACTCAAGGAAGAGCTTGGATTGGTGAACTGAGTGGAGATTCTTCATCAAATTGAAGTATTATCATTGTTAAGGTATGATTTTTGATGCTTGAAACTCATTTCATCAAGGAGACCAACTTTCAAAGATGTTTCTAAAGTTGAATTGACCTATTTCATGATCTACCATGTGTTCTTGCATTAATAAGTTTTAATCATTGTTTAGTGATTGAATTGTGGTTATTAAGGTAATTTTAACTCAATTAAGCTATGAATTCATGTAATTGATGAACCCTAGTTTTTGACTAATTTCTGGGTTACTTGATATTGGTCTAATGTTTATGAATTCATGTGTAGTTTATATTGGCTTTCTGATGATATAAGAATTGTATTCAATTGTTATCTAATTGGCCTTAGATTGTTGAATTTATATTGAATTGGTTTAGATTTCATTGAGTATTGTAGTTTATGTATTGAATTGATGTTCATGGACATGGGTTAGGGCCTTATGATGTTGAATGGATGATTTGGTATTGGCTTGAAGTGTTGAGGATGAAGAGGTGGTACGCTGTCCTTTTATTTAATGTTATTTAGACTTCAATTATGTTGTGATTTTTTTGGTCCACTTATGGTGGCGGTGTTATGTGAATTGATGTGGCCTTGTCGGCGTTATTTTAAGTATATTGATGATCATGGCCTTGTCGACAACTACTTGAAGTTATATGGCTATTTGTGTAGTTGATTAGGTTATGTATGATCATATCTCCTTACATGTGAAAGTATGTGTTATTCTATTGATGCTATTTAGGTAATCATGTTATGCTTGACTATGTGTTAAGTGTGTAGTCTTAGATTTGATGCGTGGTTGTTCCTAACTTGTCTATATGAGTCTATAATAGTTATGTAGATGATGTTAAGGTAATGAATAGGTTGACTAAATGATGTCAAGGGTCATTCCTACGTGTCTAAAGAATGTATGTTATATGTGCTAAAGTGAAGTATGTGGTATCTTGTTTAGATATACTTGTGTCCCTTACTTGATGCTTGTATGAATATGAATATGTGATATCTTGACTTAGGAACTTAAAGAGTCTTAGTCTTCAATGAATGAATGTTAGTTGAGACCTTGAATGATGATAAGAGGGTCCTTTATGCGGAACCTTCAACCAAGTGGTAAGGTTATGAAACTTGAGGTCGAAAGCCGTAATGGTATCCTTCATGTAATGAATAATGGAATTAATATTGATTGGCTGGAACGGCATCATATCAATCCTTAGGAAAGTCACGATGAGCTTCTTGTCGCCATAGTGAGATAGCCCTAGTAGACCTTGCTTTGGTAGGGTAAATGTAATTGGGTCATTAACATGATATGGGACCCATTTGTATGAGCCTTAGTGTGATTAAATCTATGAGAATGAAGGCTAGCACCGAGTGAGAAGTGATTAAATCTATGAGAACGAAGGCTAGCACCGAGTGAGTATGGTAAGGAAAGTAGTTCTAGTTAAAGAATGAGACTAGATTACAAAGCATGCCCTTTATATTTCCTTAACCATGTGCCTACATGGGATGTGTCTATGTTCTACCATTGGCAAGTAGAACAACCTCATCGGAGTAGGATAAAACTTCGGATGCCATGCTTTGCTACCATGGTCTATGTCGGTTATTGCCTATTCTCTTCATATGGGATACCTATTAGCATTAGAGAAGTTCTATGAGGTTTAGGTGGTGGTATGGGACGCTATCTAGACATTGCACAATAGGCTTTGAAGATGTTAGTAAGAGTCCCTAGGTCTTCTCCAAGACCATTATTTGAATGTCCTTGATGTGATGTATGTCTCTTTAATGAACTAATGAACTAATGACTTAATGATATAAAGTATGTAAATGAATAAGTATCTAATCTAAAGTGACTTAAGGATTCCTTAGTTAAAGTGTGAAGAGGGCATAAAGGATGATCTCTTCATGTCTTATCTATGGAAGTCTTGAGAATGACTCTAGTTAGGGAAGTTGCTTGTTATGTTTGACATGATCTAAACATAGGAAGTCTTAAGGATTATTTAGGTAGCCTTGAAGAGGGTGTATGGGCGTTCTCTTCTAGGAATACTTTAGTAGGTCTTTTGATAGCCTTGGTAGGGGAGATTGTCATATTATGTATGTCTTGTATGTTGGTGTATTGTAGGTGTGTATGTGTCTCATTATGAGTAATCTTAAGGATCGTTTAGGCACATCTAGAGATGGTTTATGTGCGGTCTCTCTTTTGTGACTTAAGTGAATCTTAGGATAGCTTTAGTGAGAAGACTACATGCTAGAAGATGCACAGTACAAAATTAGAAGAATTCACTGTAACAGTGAGGTACTTCACTGTACAGTGAATTGAGTTCAACGTAAAGTGAGTTCTAAAATGTGTTAATTGGTTTTAAATGTTTTATTATGTGATTCTAAGTTATTAAATGTTGTTCTTATGATGATATTATGATATTTAAATGAAAAGATGTATATTTCCAATAAATGTCCATATTCATGATTTTTATGCATAAGCCATACTTAGTACATGTGGTTGTACTAATTCCATGCTTTTATCTATCTATATAGTTCTTGGTAGGTGAAGAACTTTTGGGAAGAAGACTTGTATTTAGAAGATCATTCAAGAGAAGTTCAAGTACGTCCTCACTTGACTCGAGGGCATATATGTCTTTATATTTCGTTTATGAAGTATTGTAATAGACTATATAGTAGTATGTTTTGTATTTCGTATGAGCCGTGTCCCAAGTACTCTTGTGTCTTAATATGATGAGATTTAGACTTAGTATTTCCTATTACTTCTATATGAAAGAGTGTTTAAGACTATGCTATTGTTTTATGAAAAGTTTTAATTTCGCACTACTTTTCATTATGTATATGCAATGAATGATATGAGAGGATTGTATGAGACCTCCGAGAGGTCGAGTACGCCACGTCACAATCTGAGATTGTGCCCTAGCTTCTAGGGTGTGATATCGGGTCGTGACATGATGGTGAGCATATTGATATGTTGAGAAAGGAACTTTGGCATAATTGACTCTTTAATGATATGTTGAGCTCATGTTGTTATTGTGAGAAGGAAATTCCTCATGTTGTGACCTTTTGAGCCTTATGTGTTGAAATTGATGTTTTGAGTCATTTTGTAAATGCCATATTGTTATGTTGATTTGAGTGTAACTCATGATGACGTTGTATATTGTTGGTTGGGCTTCTAGTCTTGAGTCTATTCTTTCCCTTTTAAAAGATTAGTGTCATTCGGGGTCGAATGTTCCTAAGGGGGGATAATGTAACACTCCGAAAATTCAAGACCTAATATAGAGCTTAAAATGAGTGTCCAAAGGTTTAGATACTGTTTTATGACCTAAAATAATATTTAGAAGTCATCAGAGAAGTTTTAGAGCCAAGAAGTCAAACAACGTCTATGACATCCAGAAACTAGCCTAATTGAACTAGTTGACGTTGCTATGTTTGGGGATGGTTTCGGAGGGTCAAATGAAGTCTAAAACTAGTAAAAAGACCTTGTTTAGATAGAGTGTAGTATATAGGGTCTAAATGTCCAATAACAACACCCCAAGGACCACCCGAAGGGTCATGGAGGAGGACCCCAACATGTGTGGGCAGTCTACCAAAGTAGCCTGCGAAATCAATAACCAGTGGGCTTCTGCGCGACGCGCAGCCCACACGGACCTCACTGTCCCAAAATTTATTTTGGGAAATAAAATGCATGCTGGCCCCGCGAGGCGGAGCCACTTTCAGATTCAGTAAAATCGTATTTTTGACATTTAGACTTCACAAAAAGACCAATTTAAGGGTGTTTTGGGTAATTTAGGGGGTGATTATATATAGACTAAAGGTCACTTTAAGTCATGTTTCACTCATCAAAACCCAATTCCCAAAACAAAACCCAAAAGCTCTCACCTCTCTACTTTCTCTCTCCCCAATTCCTCCATTGAAGAATGAAAAACAGCTTGAAGAAGGTCAATTTCTCTAGGATTTCACTTCAATTTTCATGGATTAAGCTTCAATAAGGTATGGGTTCTTCACTCTTGGGATTCCTTTACCCAAGAGTTCATCTCAAAGTTTATTTCAGAGTACCCAATTCCATGGGGTTTTCCAATTCTAATGAGTTTTCTTCTAAACTTCAAATTGATGATAAATTATGATTTCCTATGACTAACTGAGTATAGATTGTTGATTAATTGATGTTAGTTGATGCAATTTTACGTTGATCTTGTTCCCTTCCCCAAATTCCCCAAATCTTGGATCTTGGTCATGAATTTATGGGAATTGAAGAATGATTTGATTATTAGATTTTTTTTATCTATTCTTATTCATGTATAGATTGACTAGGGTAATGTATTATTGGGATTGGATCTATTTCTTGATGAATTCATGATGAACCATAGGTTATGAATTGATGTTAATTGGGAGAGTGATGATGCAGTTGACCTAGTTCTTGTGTTAATGACTATTAATTGATGTTACTACACCTATTATTGGATGTAAACCATTGTTGGTTGATGGTAAGACCACTATGATGGATTTTGAAGGCGATTTGGTAAGTCGTCATGATCCTAACCTTTACTTCAAGTATGATGGCTTGTGATTGGTGATGTAGTTCAATTGAAGTATACCTTGTGAATAGCCTACATAGGTGTTGGTATGATGTTGAATTGAAATGTCTTGACTATGTAATTGTGAGATTATGCTTAAGATGAAATGATATAAGGTTGGTAATGACTTGACTATGTGCCTTATTATTAAATGATGATGATGATATGCTAATCTCACATATGAGGGTTGCAATGAAAGGATATTCTCATGCAATACCTATTGAGCTAGATGAAAATGACTATATAAGGGATTAGACCCGATGACCTAAACTAAATGATGATTAATAAAGAAAGACATTTCAAAAGGGACTCTAGCATAGCACCGAGTAAACTTGTATATGAGGGGTGATGCCTTCCCAAGGAGGGAATGTAGGGTTCACCATAGTCCTCAAGGGGTGGATATCCTCATAGTCCAAAAAGGGCATAGAGTGATGTTTCCATGACAGCCCCCAATCTCCATAAACAATGTTGCCACCAAAGTAATACTAGCTAGTGGATCAACCTAGATGCTATGTTCATGTTTGGTACTACATTTGCCGGTAGTCCACCTTCCATCGGTGTAAGGGTTTACAACACTCGACTCCATACTTAGCTCTTGTGGTCTATGTCGGTTAAGACAATTGTTCTCAAAAGTAAAATAAAGTAATGGACTATACACTAACTAAGGTGAATTGAGAGGTCTGACTTAGCCTAGGTAAGGGTATGGGACTCTACCTATGCTTTGCACTAGTTTGCCTTGAGGGAATCCTTAGGAGGTGGTTCTTGTGTTGTTATAATGTATATGCTATGAAGATGTTGAATTTCCATGTTGATAAACCTATATGATGTTAGTTTCATTTATGAACATGATATTGGTCTATTTTGCTAAATATGATGATGGTTATTATTGATGCTACTATAGGTTAAGTTAGGCATTATTTGTGATCCTTTGTTTGGTTTACTTGATTGAGTAAGGTTATGGGGCTTTGCTTGGTCATTGCACTTGTAGGATAAATGGTGGGTTATGAGTAATGTTGTTCTTGAGCTTCATCTCCAATGGAGGTTTCTAGAGAGGATATTTTGGGAGAGGGAAATCTAATTTTGAATCATGGATTGGGAATGGGGTTGTCACGTTTTTAACCACTTAAATACCCAAAAATAACCAAATAAACCACCTAGGGTAAGGTTAGGACATGGGGTAAATTTCCCATTCACCCCTTAATGAAAACAGTCACCTGGCAGTGATGTTGAGGCCTGCATCGATGGACCCATCAACGAGCCGTGAATAGCCACAGTCGTTTGGGTCTATGGTTGGTCCTTGGCTTGATCCTCCTCCAGGCTAAGTCTTGAACGACGCCCCCATCGACGAGGTGTCAACACACCTACGAGGCATCATTAGACTCCGTGGATAGACACTGCCAAGGCAATGTCTCGACATCCTTTGGGTCCTTCTTGAGGGCCTCTTGCGGGGACCTTGGGGAGTTGTGCCCGGACGTTTCCAACGTAAATATGCACCATAATATGTTAAAGACCTTCCATACTAGTTTGAGCATCAAACAACACTTGCAACACATCCAAACAAGCTAGGCACACTCAATTCACACATGCACGTCTCAAGGGCTAACTTTCGAACTTCTTGGACGTTCTTGGATGTTTGAATTCCAAATAACTTCGAATCAATCATACATGCTTTGAAACACTTGATCAAAATGTTAACAAGATTATAGGCACATGTGAGGCTCTAGATACCCTAACTCATTTTGGTGGCGTTACAATATCTCCCACTTGGGAACATTCGTTCTCGAATGACACTTGGAACAATTTAAACACAACAAGGACTTCAATGACCCATATAGAATCCCACAACATTCATAACATCATCACATAGAAGACAATGCACCAAACTTACAAGGAACACTAACTTCAAACCATTGAGCACTCAATGCAACACAAGCAAGCGAAACGTTTATTCACTCACTTTCAAAATGCATCAAACACTTAGGATCTTGTCATGTTCATAGGAGGAACATACTTCTCCTAATCATAACATGGTATTTTCATTAAGATCTCATTATGCAACCATATTGAAGTCACACTTAGGCAGATTCAACATCACTCAAGAAGCAAATAGGCAATCATACTTCAATGCACATTGACTTGAGTAAAATAGGTTGACAATGGATTCTTAGTAGTTAGGCATAATGTCATGGGGCCATACTCAACCTTACCATGCTTAGTTATGTTTAGGGAGGAATGTCCTTCTCCTCAACACACTTACATGTCTCATGAGTTCATACCCCAAGCAATGCACAAAGGTCTATTCATTTTAAATGAGAATTTCTCAACTTTTAACCAAAGAATGCTCAAACTTTCTTCCTAATGAAGTCAAAATGGTAATTCACATCACACACATCACAACAACAGGAAGTCATTTCACATATTTTTAATTCCTAGCATAACACTAGCTTTCATAAACAAGCACCAATTTGGGAAAGTCTCACAATTTATAGGCACACACAAGGACACTATCTAAACATGCCTTCACTTTTAAAGAGTGAGCCTACAAATCATGCTTTCCAAACCATAAAAGCACATAATTTTTAAGAGACTCAACATTTTTCATTTTAAAGAGGATCATTTTCTCATTATAAGGCTAAACCTTAGACATCAAAAGTGACTACAACCATGTTTCTTATCTCATGAATTTAAATGCACAACTAACATTCAAGATGCACAATCAACATGAGAAAACATGAATTTCATCAAAATTTCCTTTCAACTACTTTAGAATCTTCAAAACATGCTTATTACATAGGGTCAATCAAGACATACATAACCGATGGGGAACATGCAACTCATACCTTTATGCAAGACTACTATCATGAACAAGCTTCTAGAAACTCATTAGTTTTGAGCTAAAGTAAGAATAGAAGGACAAGATAGAAATATCTAAAACCTTACTACACACATCACCATCCCCCACTTAGGGTAAACCCATTTAAGAGCAACTTAAACCAACCTCAAGAGGATCTTAGCTTATCAACCTTCATCATCATCACTTAAAAGTGATTGCCAACCTAAAAGGAATTACAGTAACTTAACATAGGGACATCAAGGGCATATAAAATCGTACCATCTAGTCACTTTATCCCCCACTTGGGGTATGCCTATTCACCTCATCCCCTTAAACATCAAGGTCAAGGCAAGTCAAAACCAACCTTTCTAACTCTTCACTCATGAAGGTTTTACATCATTGAGGTTTTTACTCCTAACCTCATATCAAGGAGTCTACTAACTCAATCATAACTATCCCTCTATGCCTAACACCTAAAGGAAATCCATAACACACAAGTAAGGCCATAATACCCAAACACATAAGGTTTTCAATAATACCATGAATACCAAGTGTCATGACAACCTTAAGGGAAACAATAGAGGAGACTTAGCCATAAAGCCTCTTTCTTTTCTATGAACATTTCAGTAAGGTAACTTCTAGGAAAATCAAACCCACATCATCACCCTACAATGTAAGCATACTACCTTTACTTCTATGATCAAGCCTATACAAAAGAGTCCAATCCAAACAAGGCAACTATGAAGAACCACTCATACAGAAAAGGGAAACATTTGAACTATTAAACATACACTAAGGCAATATGCATCTTTACCATTTAACACATTCTTCAAAGCATTTCAAGTTTAACCCATATCATAGGACTATCATCATACAAAACCATATAGCAACACACCGTTCCAAAAAGAGACTCATTTTAACCACAACAACTTCTAATATGCTTTAACCATATCATGACATACATTTCTCAACATAACATGTTATTTCACATATATCTCATGTAACATTCAAGAAAATTACATGTCTAGTGAAGAGCCTAGTAGGTTTTTAAGAATGCATATTGGGATACATAGGCATCCCAATGCCCAATATTGAGAAATATTGGGCATATTAGAAAATATTGGCTTGAGGGTGTTAGCCAAATTTTATGTATTAACAAGTATTTAAAATATAATCCAAGCTTGTATAAGAATTGTACCTGCAATGAAGACCCTTAACTAAAATATAATTATTCTTCACACACATCCTCATTAGGTACTAGGCATCCAAGTGTCAAGCCTAGTACCATAGCACATAATCATTTAAAATGATCATGTAGATTAAGCAGTGCCCAAGGACATAGTGAGGATCCTTGGGACAATAAGTGAACATTCCAAAGGAAGCTTCCAGAATAGTTAATTAGGAAAGTACACGCAACACATGTGCAAGCACATGTGCAACCGGCCAAGGGACAAGCTAACCGATTCGGTTAAGGGCGGTTGGGGACAGGCGCACGTCCGGGTCAGCCCACATGGGGCCAAGCTCCCTAACCGATCCTAGACTCTAACTAACTAACCTAACTAACTAACTAACCTAGGACAAACCAAAAATAACTAACTAAGGGACCCGACAACCTAAGACCTAACCGGGTGACATTAAGACAAGTAACTAAAACTAAGAAACATCCTAGTACCTAACCTAGGATGGTCCAAAGGGTTGGTTATGGTCCTAACAACTTAGGGGTACTTTAGTAATTACCCTAGGTTACTTAATTAATTAAATTAGAAACTTAATTAATTAATTTAATTGGTCAAAATCAAAACCACTAAGAAAATTCCATATTTTGGTTAAGTCAAGTGTTCTTCTATTTTGGTAATTAGCTAATTAAGTTATTTTAGTTAAGTTATATAGTCTAAGTTTAATTAGTTAACATTCAGTTCTTAAAGACTTAGACTCATGTTATTCATCAAAAATGCTACAACTAAAAACAAGTGAGAAAAAGTAAGACCCTAGGCGATTTCAAGCATTCTTCAAGTTCTTCATGCAAAGTGCAAGGTGATTTTCGTAGATTTAATTCTACAGTAAGGTATGGGTTTTCTCTCCTGGAATTCTTTCTCCAAGAGGCTTTTCAAATATTTTGACTTCAAAAATATCAAAACTAGGGTTATTCCCAACGAATCGCATGTTCATCTCCCTAGTTCTCCCGATTTCCGATTCTTGTAGTATGTATAATGTAAATCTCGATGCATGTTGTTTGTATGTGGTGTTAACTGATCATTATGTGTATGTTTTAGTGATTTATATGTCGAATGAAAACCTACAAGTTGTAATGCCTACTTGTGTTCGAGAAGATGAAATTGTTATAAGTTGAATTGAATTGTTTCATAAGCTAATCAAAGGTTAAAAGGTTGTCTTGTTTAACATGATAGATTACTATAATGTATTTATGAAGTAATTGGCATGGCTAGTGATATTATTATGACAAGTATCTAGTGAAATTGTGATTTATGCCAACAAATTGGCTAGCAAAACTATGTCCAATCATATTACTTCCAAATCATGTAAAGTCATACTAATCTCTACATCAATGAACTCATAACATAGGGTATGCCAATCAATGGGACAAGTAAGTCCCAACATACCCTATCCACACGAACTTGTGAACATAATAGCATTGAATAAGTTGTTATAACTTTCATAAAGAATTGTACAAAACTACCAATAAGCATTGAACAAGTTAAGTTGAGTAATGAAATAACTAAAAGCTTAAGTTATGGAAATTGACCTAATATAGAGTGTTAAAAGAAGTGAGACAAGTCTCAATTACTCTTAATCGATTATGTCAAAAATACTCACATAAGAGGGTGCTAGAGTCCATGAGACAAGTCTCACTCGCACCATGATGATAATGTAAGACTTAAGTTCATATTCATCAAGTATAGAAAGGGATGACCAGTCATCCATAGAGTTAAGTAAACCTCATAACTAGAAGCAAGCTTCCATAATGTTTGAGTGAACTCTAAAAGATAATAAAGTAAAATAAATCTGAGCTTAGCACCGATAGACTAGCAATGAGCTTGTGCCAGCACATGTAAGCCTCATGAGACGAGATCATCACCCAGGTGGACCAGGGTCTCCGTATGTCTCCTAGTCTTTGAACTATGTTTGCCAGCATAGGGGAACTAGCTATTGGATGCCTCCACCTAAGAATGCTAGGCAGTAGGTTTCACTTTGGCTGGTGATTCCACCTCTTTTTTGGTGTGGGGAAGACACCAGATTTCATGTTTAGCTCACATGATCTATGTCGGTTAAAGCTCAGGAAAGTATTCGGTTCACTATAGCCGTGAACCCCTCTTTTCAGTGTGGGGAAGACACTGACTTGGTTTCACTTTAGCCGGTGAACCCCTCTTTTCGGTGTGGGGTAGACACAGAACTTGGTTCACCTTAACCGGTGAACCACCCCTTTTCGGTGTGGGGGAGACATTGGATTTCATGTTAGCTCGCATGATCTACTTCCGTCAATGCTAAAGTATTCTTAAAGAAAGTAAGAAAGAATGAAAGTAGCATGTTCAAAGTGAATAATAGATCAAAGAAGTAGAAACGTAAGTTCAAAGTGCGCTAAGTAAGTCCTTAAGAATGTCAATCACCAGTGTTTGATAAGAATGAAGTTTAACAAGTTAGTAGTTTATGCCAATATTGGAGAGTGAATATATGCCTCAAAGATTATATATTAGGTAAACAACCAATTAATGGCAATAGCCAATAAAGATTGGCTTATAAATACATTCATACCCAATTTAATTAGAATGAGAAGTATAACTTGTGAGTAGGGTAACCAAATCATTTCCTTAGTTTTGTGAATTACTTACTCGATTCATTGTAGGTATGGGACTACAATGAATCATTGCACTTGTAAGTAAGACATAGGATCAAAGGAGATCTTTGAACTACACTATAGAAAGAAGAAAAGACTGAAAAATAAACTAAGTCTTGAAATAGTAGCTCTCGACCTAAGGGAGCAAATTAATAAAGTTTTGTTTAAGTTGTTCTAAAATTATGTTCATGATTCCAATGTCTTATGTTCATATAGAAAATGAGTTGTATGCCTTAATTGCATGAGAACATGTCATATTCATAACATGAATCATAAGTAACGATTTAAGAAAGTAAAGTGAATTAACTTTCCAGAAACAACATGTAGCTTTAGGAAGAGCTTTCCTTGAACATGCATAGTCCTTATGTGTTTATGTGCATACACCCATACTTAGTACAAGTGAGTACTAACTCCATATATTATTACTATTTTTATAGGCGCAGGTCCGAGAGAAGATTGAAGATTCGATGAAGCAGTTTGGATTAGCGATCTCCAGACTTTGGTAGGTCCTCTTGAGTTCGAGGATGCTACATTTATTATTCTAGCTTAGTACATTAGACATAGCTAGTGGAGATAGTCCCTAGCGTTTCATTTCAAACATTTGTTCAAGCGTTTGTAATAAGGCCGATTGGCAAACTATTATTATTATTATTACGATCATTTATTTAAATTATTTAATCTTTAATAGATGGTTGTTTAGTTTGAGCTCATTAGAATATCACTCTTATGCATTACTATACGAAGTCTATCTATACTTCAATAAGTAATTATAAAGTTTTAAATTTTCAGCAAATTTAACTGTATGATTGTGATGAAAGCTAAGAAGAGGCTCATCTGCGACCTCTGAGAGGTTAACAACACCGGTTATATTCGAATTCGAGAATCCGGGTGTGAAAAACTTGGTATCAGAGCATGAGGTTAAATTACCTAGGAACTAAGGCTCAACACAACCACATTGCGCAGTTTCTAACTTATAGTTGTGAAGTGCACCACAATCATGACTTAGAGACTCTGTGATGTTAGGAATTTTCCCTTCTTCTACTCTTTATCGTGCTGTCTAGAGCTTTGACATTTTGTGTCATTCTAGCATCTCACTTCCTTCTTGTGTGTGCGTGTGGAATAATGAACACAAGAGTTTGGATGGCCGAGTGGTCTAAGTCGCCAGACTTAGGATCTGGTTTTCGCAAGAAGGACAATGATAGAAATGCCAGCGTGACAGAAAGTCGTGTGGTAAGTGTGGTCGTTCGCATGGAGGTGAGTGCATGGTAGGTTCTAATGCCTGCTAGGGGTGTTAATGAAGAGGAGAAGACTAAGTTGGCTGCATACCAGCTCAACGATGGCTCAGGTATGGATTGGCTCCATGAATGCTATGCTACCATAGACTGTCAAAACAGGGTGTAGAGGTTGATCCGAAAAAGATTGAGGCGGTAAAGAATTGGTTAAGACCCCTTACTCCTACCGATATTCAAAGTTTCTTGGGTTTGGCTAATTATTATCGCAGGTTTGTGGAGGGATTTTCCGCAATTACTACTCCATTGACCGCTTTAACAAAGAAGAAGGCGAAGTTTGAGTGGTATGAAAAGTGTGAAAAGAGATTCCAAGAGCTCAAATACCGACTCACTTCGGCCCCAATCCTCACATTGCCTAGAAGTGGTGAAGGGTACGTGGTGTATTGTGATGCTTCCCGAGTAGGTTTGGGATGTGCTCTTATGCAAGATGGTAAGGTGATTGCATATGCATCAAGACAATTGAAAATCCTCCAGAAGAATTACCCTACGCATGATCTTGAGTTAGCTGTCGTGCTGTTTGCGTTGAAACTTTGGAGACATTAATTATATGGTGTACATGTTGATGTATTTACAGACCATAAAAGTCTTCAGTATGTTTTTACACAAAGAGAATTGAATCTTCGTCAGAGAATATGGCTAGAGTTATTACAGGATTATGATATGAGTGTTCACTATCACCCAGGTAAGGCCAATGTAGTGGTCGATGCTTTAATCCGATTGAGCATGGACAGCGTGTCTCATATCGATAATGAGAAGAAAGAGTTGGTTAAAGAAGTACACTAAGTGTACGGCTAGTAGATGCACCAAATGTGGGTGTTACGGTCCATTCAAGTTCTGAATCCTCATTTGTTGCAGATGTTAAAGCCAAGCAACATCTCGACCCAGTACTCATGGAGTTGAAAGATTAAGTGCTGAGTAAGATGAATGAATCATTCTCCCTAGGGGGAGATGGTGTGCTTAGGTACCAAGGAAGATTGTGCGTACCAAATATTGATGAATTGAGGCCTAATATTATTGCAGAGGCTCATGGCTCTAGGTATTCCATTTATCCAGGTTCCACCAAGATGTATCATGATCTGAAGGAAATTTATTGGTGGGAAAGTATGAAGCGAGATATCTCTAAGTTTGTAGAAGAGTGTCCTGATTGCCAACAGGTTAAGGCCGAACACCTTAGCCTGGGGGTCTTACACAATCGATTGAGATTCCAACATGGAAATGGGAGGCCATTAATATGGATTTTGTGGTTGGTCTTCCCAGAACCCGAAGACTGCATGATTCCATTTGGGTCATTGTCGATAGGATGACTAAGTCTGCTCACTTCATTCCGGTTAAGTCTACTTACCGAGCCGAAGACTATGCCAAGCTATATATTGATGAGATCGTGACGTGGCATGGGATTCCTTTATCTATCATTTCGGATATGGGAGCCCAATTCACTTCTCATTTTTGGAGATCTTTCCAAAAAATCTTGGGTACGCAAGTAAAGCTCAGCACTGCTTTTCACCCTCAAATGGATGGGCAAGCAGAACGTACTATTCAGACCCTTGAAGACATGTTGAGAGCATGTGTTATTGACTTCAAGGGGAGTTGGGACGATCACTTGCCACTGATTGAGTTCTCTTATAATAATAGCTACCATTCCAGTATTGGGATGACAACTTTTGAAGCACTGTATGGTAGGAGATGTAGATCCCCAGTTGGATGGTTTGAAGTGGGAGAAACTGTCATCCTTGGCCCCGAGATCATACATGAGGCTTTGGAAATGGTGAGAATGATCAGGGATAGATTGACTATTGCTTACAGTCGTCAAAAATCATAAGTTGATAACCGAAAGAGAGCTCTTGAATTTGAAGTAGGTGATCAAGTATACCTAAGATATCACCCATGAAAGGGGTGTTGAGGTTTGGTAAGAAGGGGAAGTTGAGTCCGATTTTGTTGATGAGACTCTAAATTTTAGTGCATTAGGCGGTTTTGGTGTCTAAGTCCATAACTGTGTGTTTTATACTTGCACTATATGAGTTAATATGAGTTCATGCTTGCATTCATGTTGCTGTTCTTGTATAGCGTATGCGTGATTTATGTGTTGCATGAGTGTGATGTGTATTAAGTAAAAGTAAGACTGAGAAGAAAGTTCCTCAATCTCAGATATGAAGCTTCAAATAAGCTTTGAGTAATGTGCATCATCCAGAGTAAGTTGTGAATCAGATATTCACAAAGAGTAAAGTTTCAAGTATGTTAAGGTGTTTTTGAAAATACCCTCTTTGATTCAAATGATGTGTAGTGTCATTCGGGGACGAATGTTCCTAAGGGGGGGGGATAATGTAACATTCCAGAAAATTACATGTCTAGTGAAGAGCCTAGTAGGTTTTTAAGAATGCGTATTGGGATGCATAGGCATCCCAATGCCCAATATTGAGAAATATTGGCTTGAGGGTGTTAGCCAAATTTTATGTATTAACAAGTATTTAAAATATAATCCAAGCTTGTATAAGAATTGTACCTTCAATGAAGATCCTAAGCTAAAATATAATTATTCTTCACACACATCCTCTTTAGGTACTAGGCATCCAAGTGTCAAGCCTAGTACCATAGCACATAACCATTTAAAATGATCATGTAGATTAAGCAATGCCCAAGGACATAGTGAGGATCCTTGGGACAATAAGTTAACATTTCAAATGAACCTTCCAGAATAGTTAGTTAGGAAAGTACATGCAACACATGTGCAAGCACATGTGCAACCGTCCAAGGGACAAGCTAACCGATTCAGTTAAGGGAGGTTGGGGACAGGCGCGCGTCCGGGTCAGCCCACGTGCGGCCAAGCTCCCTAACCGGTCCTAGACTCTAAATAACTGACCTAACTAACTAATTAACCTAGGACAAACCAAAAATAACTAACTAAGGGACCCGACAACCTAATACCTAACCGGGTGACATTAAGACAAGAAACATCCTAGTACCTAACCTAGGATGGTCGAAAGGGTTGGTTATGGTCCTAAAAACTTAGGGGTACTTTAGTAATTACCCTAGGTTACTTAATTAATTAAATTAGCAACTTAATTAATTAATTTAATTGGTCAAAACCAAAACCACTGAGCAAATTCCAGATTTCAGTTAAGTCAAGCGTTCTTCTATTTCTAGTCAATTTAGGAGGGGCGTTTTGGTAATTAGCTAATTAAGTTATTTTAGTTAAGTTATATAGTCTAAGTTGAATTAGTTAACATTCAGTTCTTAAAGACTTAGACTCACGTTATTCATCAAAAATGCTACAACTAAAAACAAGTGAGAAAACGTAAGACCTAGATGATTTCAAGCATTCTTCAAGGTCTTCGTGCAGAGTGCAAGGTGATCTTCGTAGATTTAATTCTACAGTAAGGTATGGGTTTTCTCTCCTGGAATTCTTTCTCCAAGAGGCTTTTCAAACGTTTTGACTTCAAGAATATCGAAACTAGGGTTGTTCCGAACGAATCGCATGTTCATCTCCCTAGTTCTCCCGATTTCCGATTCTTGTAGTATGTATAATGTAAATCTCGATGCATGTTGTTTGTATGTGGTGTTAACTGATCATTATGTGTATGTTTTAGTGATTTATATGTCGAATGAAAATCTACATGTTAGATCCGCATACTTAGGATGTTATTTACATGAACGTTAAATGTTGTAATGCCTACTTGTGTTCGAGAAGATGAAATTGTTATAAGTTCTTCATTGAATTGTTTCATAAGCTAATCAAAGCTTAAAAGGTTGTCTTGTTTAACATGATAGATTACTATAATGTATTTATGAAGTAATTGGCATGACTAGTGATATTATTATGACAAGTATCTAGTGAAATTGTGATTTATGCCAACAAATTGGCTAGCAAAACTATGTCCAATCATATTAATTCCAAATCATGTAAAGTCATACCAATCTCTACATCAATGAACTCATAACATAGGGTATGCCAATCAATGGAACAAGTCCCAACATACCCTATCCACACAAACTTGTGAACGTAATAACATTGAATAAGTTGTTATAACTTTCATAAAGAATTGTAAAAAACTACCAATAAACGTTGAACAAGTTAGGTGAGTAATGAAATAACTAAAAGCTTAAGTTATGGAAATTGACCTAATATAGAGTGTTAAAAGAAGTGAGACAAGTCTCAATTACTCATAATCGATTATGTCAAAAATACTCACATAAGAGGGTGCTAGAGTCCATGAGACAAGTCTCACTCGCACCATGATGATAATGTAAGACTTAAGTTCATATTCATCAAGTATAGAAAGGGATGGCCAGTCATCCATAGAGTTAAGTAAACCTCATAACTAGAAGCAATCTCCATAATGTTTGAGTCAACTCTAAAAGATAATAAAGAAAAATAGATCTGAGCTTAGCACCGATAGACTAGCAATGAGCTTGTGCCAGCACATGTAAGCCTCATGAGACGATATCACCACCCAGGTGGACCAGGGTCTCCGTATTTCTCCTAGTTTTAGAACTATGTTTGCCAGCATAGGGTAACTAGATAGTGGATGCCTCCACCTAAGAATGCTAGGCAGTAGGTTTCACTTTGGCTGGTGCTTCTACCTCTTTTCGGTGTGGGGAAGACACCGGATTTCATGTTTAGCTCACATGATCTATGTCGGTTAAAGCTCAGGAAAGTATTCAGTTCACTATAGCCGTGAACCCCTCTTTTCGGTGTGGGGAAGACACTGACTTATTTTCACTTTAGCCGGTGAACCCCCCTTTTCAGTGTGGGGTAGACACAGAACTTGGTTCACCTTAACCGGTGAACCATCCCTTTTCAGTGTGGGGGAGACACTGGATTTCATGTTAGCTCACATGATCGACTTCCGTTAATGCTAAAGAATTCTTTAAAGAAAGTAAGAAAGAATGAAAGTAGCATGTTCAAAGTGAATAATAGATCAAATATGTAGAAAAGTAAGTTCAAAGTGAGCTAAGTAAGTAACAGCTTAAGAATGTCAATCACCAGTGTTTTATAAGAATGAAGTTTTAACAAGTTAGTGGTTTATAACAATATTGGAGAGTGAATATATGCCTCAAAGATTATATATTAGGTAAACAACCAATTAATGGGCATAGCCAATAAAGATTGGCTTATAAATACATTCATACCCAATTTAATAAGAATGAGAAGTATCACTTGTGAGTAGGGTTGCCAAATCATTTCCTTAGTCTTGTGAATTACTTATTCGATTCATTGTAGGTATGAGACTACAATGAATCATTGCACTTGTAAGTAAGACATAGGATCAAAGGAGATCTTTGAACTACACTATAGAAAGAAGAAAAGAATGAAAAATAAACTAAGTCCGGGAATAGTAGCTCTCGGCCTAAGGGAGCAAATTAATAAACTTTTGTTTAAGTTGTTCTAAAATTATGTTCATGATTCGAAGGTCTTATGTTCATATCGAAAATGAGTTGTGTGCCTTAATTGCATGAGAACATGTCATATTCATAGCATGAATCATAAGTATTAAGAAAGTAAAGTGAATTAACTTTCCAGAAATGACATGTTGCTTTAGGAAGAGCTTTCCTTGATCATGCATAGTCCTTATGTGTTTATGTGCATACACCCATACTTAGTACAAGTGTGTGTACTAACCCCATATATTATTAATATTTTTATAGGCACAGGTCCGAGAGAAGATTGAAGATTCGACGAAGCAGTTTGGATTAGCGATCTCCAGACTTTGGTAGGTCCTCTTGAGTTCGAGGATGCTACATTTATTATTCTAGCTTAGTACATTAGACATAGCTAGTGGAGATAGTCCCTAGCATTTCATTTCAAACATTTGTTCAAGTGTTTGTAATAAGGCTGATTGGCAAACTATTATTATTATTATTACGATGATTTATTTCAATTGTTTAATTTTTAATAGATGATTGTTTAGTTTGAGCTCATTAAAATATCACTCTTATGCATTTCTACGAAGTCTATGTATACTTCAATAAGTAATTAATTTTTTTTAAATTTTCCGAAAATTTAACTTTATGATTGTGATGAAAGCTAAGAAGAGGCTTGTCTGCGACCTCTGAGAGGTTAACGACGCCGGTTATATTCAGATTACAGAATCCGGGTGTGACATCTCATACATAGACATAATTGGCATCACATCAACAAAGCACGCAAAAATTCACCTTCACATATGCACATCAAACCGTAAAACCAAGATAAACATCAAAACTCACATTTTCTCCCTCAAGCATAGAGGTACCATTTCATCCAAGTAATCACATCTGAAAGACCACCGGACAAGAAAACATAAGAGAGAGATCTTATGGCAATATATGAGAATGGTGAAGAAGAGAAATTTTATCGTCCTATAACCTCTCGCCCATAGATGTGTGCGACATACCACCGATGAACGAGACTTTACTAGACGTGGAAATATGAGACTTTTGGAACCTAAAACCACTTTTATAAATATGATGCTCTGATACCAAGTTTGTCACGACCGGGAAGCACCCCCTAGAAGTATCATGGCGTACTTGACCTCTCGGAGGACTTATAGAAGCCCATAGTTATCATTTATCGCATTGTCATAGGTAAATTTAGCGGAAAATTTAAAACTTTAATAGCACATCATATGCTATAACATCAATTCCAATATATGTATATATAATATCATATTTACATAGTTAGACTCTGAGTATCTTGCCATCTTAGAGTCAACATTACTAGAATACTTTAGGGACACGGTCGTTACAACATAATTCATAAGTAAAGTTATTTACATAACTTCACATTAAACTATGACTTAGGAAATTCTTGAACTTAAGGATTCCTTTCCTTGAGTTTGGAAATCACATATCAAGCTCTTCATCTTAGAGATAACCTTTAAGAATCCATAACCTACATTTTGTGAAAAAAGGTAGAGAAGAATGGTGTTAGTACAAGAATGCACTAAGTATGGCAACCATGCATTTAAAAGGGACATTTTACATGAAACCATGCATCACGCCTTTTTGTGAAATCTTCATAAAACTTTGATACAATAGCATTTATACAATTAACATACTTCATATAGGCATATTCAATGGTCATACATTATATAAAATTACACATTGCATTTAAGGCGCATTGGGAGTCACATTATAGTAACCTCCTTGCACCATACAATGAGTACTTTTTGCTTTACAGTAAATTCATTTTACAGTGAGCTTTCCTTCTTTTAACTTCTTAACTTCCCAATGTAACCCTCTAATGATACTTGGTGCAATGTACCACCTTGAGGCCACAAAGTACTCATACATATAACCTTCCTAACTTAACACATACATTCATGGAAGTATAGTACATCATAGACACATTTAAGTCAAGACCCTAGTGACATTACAGTAAGCCTGTGACATCCAGGGAGCACCCTAGACGTAACCGGCGGCGGCGTCCTCGGAGTGGACCAAGACTAGCCTCTTAGCTTACATCATTACATTCATAGGTTAAATTGCGGAAAATTTATTTGTATATCTATCTTGAGGTTTACATAGACATCTGGCATACACATAATATATTCATATCGAGTATACATAGACCCTTCGTATAAGAAGATTACATAGTCTTCTACTTTTATTGCACACATATATATATAAGATACTTAACATAGTATTAAACGGATGTCTCATCTCATAACCATCTAAATAAGAGTATATCAATTGGGCATATCCCATACATCAATGTAATAAAGCCACATATAGGCTATACAATATTTAGTACTCAAATGAAAAGGAAAGAACTAGAAGTCTTATAGAACAACATCAAAAGCTTGATAGTGGCATTGCCCTCGGAAAGTGAGGAACTACCCAACTTGGATGAGTGAGAATTCCTAGTCTTCCTTCAAAGTCATCTCAAAAGCCCTTCAACGACCGGAACATAAAATGTTGGTGAAAAGGGAGAAAATGGGGTTAGTATATCACATGTACTAAGTATGAGACGATATGCACACACATCATAAAATCATGCTAGAAAGGGTCTGTTTTATTTTTCGGAAAATAATTTTATAAGTTTTTGACTTTATAGTCGCCACTTAATTTTTGAGAAAAATTAAGAAAACTTGTTTTTCAAAAGACTCAAAACAGGAAATCAATTGAAAAACTTTAAAAGGGGGTTCGGGGATTCTTATTTATATTTTAGGAAGGTGTTTAAGGCACCTAAAGTATCTGTTAATACGGTTTTCCGACAACTAAAAATGTTTGGCCTTTAACTTGAGATAAGAATACACAATTATAGCCACATATACGCCTTACTATTATAGTACCAAAATGAAAGAGAATGAACAAAGGTCTTTTAAGACTAAACAACGTCCAATAGGTAGATAATGGCATCTTCCTCGGAAAGTGAGGACCTACCGAACATGGAAGATAAGAATCCAAGTTGTCTTCAAAGCCTTCTCTAATATAAACGGCAGGATCCTACATTTGTAGTAAACATCAAACATGGGCTAGTACACACATGTACTAAGTATGGGTATATGCACATAACAAGTGAAATCATGCTAAAGAGGACATTTGATCAAAAACCATGCTAAATTACTTTTGAAAAGCCTTATGCACAATCAATAACCCATATAAGCCAATAATCACATAATCCATAAGTCAAACCCATGTACGACACAAGACCAACGTCAACAAGTAATAGTCAAGTCATCATATACAACAGTTCATAACATCATAATATAAGCAAGACCCTTACTCATAATCCACCATATAGCCTACAAGTGTAATGACCAAGCAAAGCCCCATAACTTTACTCAATCAAGCAAACCAAACAAGGGATAACAAGTAATGCCCAACTCAACATAACATAGCATCAATAGTAGTCATCATCATATTTAGCAATATAGACCAATAGCATGTTCATAAATGAAACTAACAATCATATAGAATCATCAACATGTAAAGTCAACATAGGCATAACATTTACTTTATAAGATCATTATATCATAATAACATCCTTCTAGGACTTCCCTCAAAGCCAACTAGTGAAATGCCTAGGTAGAGTCCCATACCCCTACCTAGACTAAGCCAACCTCTCAAGTCACCCTATCTAGAGTTCACATCATTACTTCATTTTACTTTCGGGAACATTTACCTTAACCTACATAGACCATAAGAGCTAAGTGTGGAATCTGATGTTGTAAAACCTTACACTGATGGAAGGTGGTCTACCAGCCAAAGTAGAACCAAACATAAACGTAGATTTCTAGGTGGATCCACTAGCTAGTCTTCCTATGGTGACAACATAGTTCTAGAACTAGGAGATATGTATGAACCCTCTACATGCCAATGGCAATTGGATCATCATCTCATGGGAATCCATTGGGTGAGTGTCCCTCATAGGGGAGTCGACACCTCATATGGAACTATAGGGTGAATCTTCCTCTATGGGAAGTCAACACCTCTCATTGTAAAGTTCACTCGGTGCTATGCTAAGTCCCCTTTGAAATGTCTTTCTTTATTAATCATCACTTATTTTAGGTCATAAGGTCTATCCCTTGTATAATCATAGTCATTTAGCTCAATAGTTATTGCATGAGAATATCCTTTCATGGCAACCCTCACATGTGATATTATCATATCATCATCATCATTTAATAATAAGGCACATAGGAAAATCATCACAAACCTTATATCATTTCATCTTAAGCATAACCTCACAATCACATAGTCAAGACATTTCAATTCAACATCATACCAACACCTATGTAGGCTATTCACAAGGTATACTTCAATTGAACTACATCACCAATCACAAGCCAACATACTTGAAGTAAAGGTTAGGATCATGAAGACTTACCAAATATCCTTCAAAAAAGCCATCATCATGGTCTTACCATCAACCAACCAATTACATCTAATAATAGGTGTAGTAACATCAATCAATAGTATTAATACAAGAACTAGGTCAATTGCATCATCACTATCATCAATTAACATCAATTCATAACCTAGGGTTAGGGGAATTAGGTTTTCATCATGAATATGATCCAATCCCAACAATACATTACCCTACTCAATCCATAGATGAATTAGAATAGATAAAACTAGTCTAATAAACAATTCATAATTCAATTCCAATCAATTATAACCAAGATCCAAGATTTCAGGAAATTGGGGAAAGGAAACATGATCAACATAAAATTGCATCAATTAAAATCAATTAATCAATAATCTATACTCAATTAGTCATAGGAAATCACAATTTATCATCAATTTGAAGTTTAGAAGAAAACCCATTAGAATTGGAAAACCCCATGGAATTGGGTAATTTGAAAATCAACCTTGAAAGGACCTCTTGGGGAAATGAATCCGAAGAGTGAAAAACCCATACCTTAATGAAGATTAATCCACAAAATTGAATTGAAATCCTAGAGAAATTGACCTTCTTTATTCAAGCTTTCTTCCTTCTTCAATGGAGGAATTGGGGAGAGAGAAAGTAGAGAGAGGTGAGAGCTTTTTGGGTTTCTTTTGTGATTTGGGTTTGGAGTGAGTTATAATGGCTTAAAACTGACCCTACATCAATATATAGTCACCCTGTTAATTACCCAAAACACCCCTCACTTAAAATGGTCTCTTAGTGAAGTCTAAATGTCAAAAATACGATTTTACAGAATCTGGGAATTGGCTCCGCGTCGCGGGTCCATCACACATTTTATTTCTCAAAAATAATTTGAGGCAGTGAGGTCCGTGTTGACTGTGCATCGCACAGAATCCCTCCGATTCTTGACTTTCGCAGGCTGCTTTGGCAGCCTGCCCACCCATGTTGGGGTCCTCCTCCTTCACCCTTCAGGTGGTCCTTGGGGCATTGTTATTGGAAGTTTAGACCCTCTATACTACTTCTACCTAATTAAAGTCTTTTTACAAGTTTTAGACTTCATTTGACCCTCCGAAACCATCCCCAAACATAGAAACGTCAACTAGTTCAATTAGGCTAGTTTCCGGACGTCATGGACGTTCTTTGACGTCTTGGCTCTAAAACTTCTTGGATGACTTATATAGATTATTTTAGGTATTAAAACAGCATTTAAACCTTTAAACACTCATGTTAGGCTCTACATTAGGTCTCGACTTTTCAGTTTTACATGCCTTTTTGAGTATATCATCATAAAACCTTTATACAATAGCATTTATGTCATTCACATACTTCATATAAACATAAGCAAAGGTCAAACATCATATAAAATCACATATAGAATTTAAACCATATTTGAGGTCACTTTACAGTGAGCTCTTTCTTCTTTACAGTGAATCATTTTCTTTTAACTCATCAACCTCCTAAGTAACCCTGTAGTGATACTTGGTGCAATGCATCACCTTAAGGTCACAAAGAAAACATGCATACAACCTACCAAGCAAACACATACCATGTTAGAAGCATAACACATCATAGACACATTTAAGTCAAGACTTTATTGGCTTTACAGCTTACTACATCAATTTACACATGTATTTACTTATTTTCATACTCATCATTTTAAGACCTTATTCATGACCCCAATCTTAGTCTACAAGTGCAATGTACATGTGAAGCCACATAACATCACACATACTTAGTAAATCCATCATGAGACCACAAACCTTAACATTCAATTCATACATCAACATATTAAGTGAAGACAACTTCATTCATGTCAACAACCTTCATCATATAGTCATTTATACCAACATAGTGCATATAAGGATAAGATCACATCTTATAGATTCATACCATGCACATCTTCATAACAAGTAGATAGATACGACAATGTCATGCATAAATACATAAACATAATCATATACATTAGGCCACCTCTCTAGGATTTCCTAAGGAGCTACTTGTGCAATGTCTACATGGGTTCATTACTTCCACCTATCCTAAGTGACCTCCCTTAAGTCATCCTAGTTAGGATCCTAGTTATTTAATTCCATTGTCCATTTTACTTTAGGGAAACTATAGCCTTAACCGACACTAAGACCATGGGTGCTAAACATGAAATTTGGTGTTGTAGAGCCTTACACCAAGGAAAGGTGTCCCACTTAGCCAAAGTAGAACATTAACATACATCCTAGCATCCTAAGTGAATTCACTTTGCTAGATCCTATGTGGCAAGCACAGTTTATGAACTAAGAGATAGGTATAATCCCTCTACATGCCATTGGGCAATTGGGGCCTCCTCTCATGAGAAAACATGGGTGAACCTTCCTCTAAGGGAAGTCACCACCTCATGTGGATATAAGTGAATATTTCTCTAAGGAAAGTCAACACTCTATAAGGAACAAATGGTGAATCTTTCTCCAAAAGAAGTCAACACCTCTCATTGTCAAGTTCACTCGGTGCTAAGCTAAGTTTCCTTTATTGAAAAGCCTTTATTACATTTTTCATAAAACATAGGCTTAAGATATTCATTTCTCATATGCTTATAGCATATTCAAGTACCTTTCTAGTTTTAGAGTAGTCTTGGGCACACCTTTCAAGGCCCCTCTATTTACTAGATGATCATTCTTGTGTGTGTGTACTTATATGTGAGCAAACCTTCAACATAACACATAAAGGTCACACATGTTCATATATTAATGCATGAGTCTATAGGCATAACTACATGAGCAATCCTTTCATATAAACCCACTAAGACACTATGCACATTCATACTTCCATCATATCACATAAGTCATATTCATAACATGTCCATACATTCATTTTCATGTACATAACAACCAAACCTAGGAACTATCCTATCAAGGTACACATGTGCAATGCATACACAAGGTCCCATACCCTTACCCACACTATTACACCTATCAAGTCATCCTAGTTAAGGAACACATATCATACTTTCATAGACATAAGCTTAACATGCATAGTAGTAGATACTAGTGAATATGAGAACTACATTTCATTTAGACACCATGACTTATACTACTTGTAAGCATGCATGTAAAGTGAGGGTGTCACATCCAGGTTTACCCCGTAGACGCAACCGGTGTCGTCGTCCTCTTTGAGGACTAAGACTAGCCCCTTAGTTTTCATCATTGCATTCACAAGTCAAAAATACGGAAAAATTTAAAACTTTAATTATATCTAATTGGAGGTTTACATAGACCTCTACATACATGTAATTAGTATTATTATCGAGTATACATAGACCCTTCGTATAAGAAGATTACTTAGTATTCTACTTTTACTTCACATACATATATAAGATAGAATAGAGTAATAAAATCCATCTCATCTCATAACCATCTAGAATGACAATATTAACTTGGGAATAGCCCTACAACAATATAAGTAAGCCACATATAGGATTTATACAACTTGTTCTCAAATGAAAAATAGAGTAAACATAAGTGTCTTAATATCTAAGGAAATCCGTAGCTAGAATATTGGCATCATCCTCGGCCAAATAAGGACCTACCACTTGGATGATAAGAGTATCCAAGACTCCTTCTAGATCACTTCGAACCAAACCTCAACGACCGGAACCTAAAATATTTGGGACAAAGGGAGAAAATGGATTAGTACGCCACATGTATTAAGTATGAGAACATATGCACATATAGCTACAAACATGCTAAAAGGGACATTTAGTTAAATCATGCCATTTTACTTCTTTAAGGACTTATGCACAATTAACAACTATACCAATCATTTAGACATATTCAACAAATCAAATAAGCTACATGCATACCAACATACTTGAACTCATAATCTCATATAACTCTATCACCAAGTAATAACATCACAAGCATGCATAAGAGTTCATCATTTGAATAGCAAAGCAAGACAACTAATCATAAATCCTCATAAAGTCAACAAGTGCAATGACCAAGCGAAGCCCCATAACCCTACTTAATCAAGTAACCTAACAAGAACCATAAATATGTTCACTTCACATAACATAGCCTTCAAGTACGCATAAGTTCATACTTTAACAATAAGGACCAATAGCATGTTCATAAACATCATAATCATCATATAAGGTCAATTACATATATCATCATTTACATACATAATATTAACCTCCTTAAGCTCCTATCAAGGCAAACTAGTGCAAGGCATAGGTAGAGTCCCATACCCCTACCTAAGCTAAGTCAAACCCCTCAAGTCACTTTAGTTAGTTTATACCTCGTTACTTCATTTTAGTTTAGGGAGCACTTGCCTTAACCTACATAGACCACATGAGCTAATGTGGAATCCGGTGTCATAAAACCTTACACTGATGGAAGGTGGTCTACCGGTCAAGATAGAAGCTAACATAAAACGTAGCATCTAGGTGGATCCACTAGCTAGTATTCCTATGGTGGCAACATAGTTATGGAACTTGGGGCAACATTGGAAACATCACTCTACACCCTATTTGGGTCATGAGGCTATCCACCCTGTGAGAACCGTGGTGAACCCTACCTTCCCTATGTGGGAAAGTGTCACCCTCTCACATACAAGATCACTCGGTGCTAAGCTAAGTCCCTTATTGAAATGTCTTTAATGTCTTTACTCATCAATCATAACTTAGTTTAGGTCATAGGGTCTAACCCTTGTATAATCATCATTATAATAGCTCAATAGGAATTGCATGATTATAATCTTTTCATTGCAATCCACATAAGTAAGGTTAACGCACTACATACTCTTTCAAAATAAGGCGCATTGGTAATCACCATCATCCGTATAACTTTACATCTTGATCAACCTCATAACCATAAGCAAGACATTTCAATTCATTATCATACCACCCTACCAATCCTAAATAAGTCATACTCCAACACAATAATCATGACTTAATCACAATTAATAATAATTGAAGCAAAGTATAGGGATCACAAGACTTACCAAGTCTCCTTCACAATTCATCATCAAGGTCTTACCATCAACCCTTAGTTCAAATCAATTAGGTCATAAAATTACCATAAGTCAATAATTAATATAATCACAATGCTAAAAGAATCACTACATCACAATTCAATAATAGATGAAGGCTTAGGATTAAGTCAATTCATCATACGCTAGATCATTTCTCAAGAACTAGTATGAAAGACTATACATCACCATAATTCATTCATGATCAACATAACAACATCATCTAGTAGTAATTCAACCCTTAACTAAGTCAATTGAATGAACAATCTACGATATAAGTCAAGGTCACAACCTAGGGTTAGGGACTTAGGATCATGTTCTTCAATCTGGGCAAGACCATCAACAATTACAACAATCAAGTTAAAATAGATGTTAATCTATTCAATATAACCTGAAGAAAACATCAACAACTCAATTCATAACTTCAAATTCGTAATTGAATGAAACCCATTTGAAAACTCTAGATTTGAAAATACTTTGAATGAACCCTTTGAGGAAAGAGGTCTCAAAGGTGAAGAGATCCCATACCTTAACATTTTGACAAAGATTTGAAGATGAATTTGTCCCTTTCCATCCCCAAAATCCCTTCATTTGCTTAGTCTTCAATAGTATCTTCCAATAGAGAGAGAAAGTAGAGAGAAGGAAGAGAGATTATTTTGTGAGTTGTGTTTAGACTAATGAGTGTTGGGGTCTTTATTTGAGGGGTTAAATTAGTTAATTAATATTCCCTAATCCCCTAACTAACCACCAAAACCCTTAATTAATTTGAACTTAACTTAAATTTGAGCATTAAAATAGACCCTCACAGACGGAACCCCGCCGGGTTCCGACGGGCCGTCTGTGAGTCGACGGTTGGTCCTCCCTCCGTCCTACACACCGTCGTCTTGGTCAAAGACTTGTTCAGGCGAGGCTTTTCCATTTTGGCTAAGTGTGGGATGATGGTTGGCATCGACGCCCCGTCGATCCACACACGAGCCGTCCCTTGGCTCTCGTGGTTTGCAACACTTCCCAGGCAGTTTGACACCAACGTACAAGGGTCCTCCTCAAGGGCCCTTGGTTGGTCCCTGGGGAGTCGTACCCTAACGTTTCGACCATGAAACAACTTAAACACCTATTAGCTACCCTTTCACCACTTTTCATGAATTTCTGACTCCTAAAAGCTAGTCAAATAGGCTAAGGTGCACTAGTACCCCTTTGAACCAATTTCCGGACGTCATGGACGTTCTTGGACGTTTTGGTTTCTAAACTCCCTAAATGACCTCTATTCTTCAAAATAGACTTAAAACAGAACTTAGGCCTCATGACACCCAGGTTAAGCTTTACGACATGTCTTGGATTTCCGAAGTGTTACATTATCCCCCCCTTAAGAACATTCGTCCCCGAATGACACTAAACTCTTTTGAAGGAAGGAATAAACTCAAGACTAGCAGCCCAACCAACATCAATTCAACACAACATAGTAAATATCAACCTAAATCATGTCATTTCAACAAGGCAATTCCAAAACTTCAATTACCAAATATGGGACTCAAACATTACTTCATGAGGCATTTCCTTCACACAACAACAATATGAGCTCAACATGACACACATGAGTCAATTAGAATCAAGTTCAACTTATCAACATCATATACATTACCTAATAAAGACTCACCATGTAAAAATGCACAACATAACTCAAACAAGCCAAAAGCAAAAATTTCAAGTTCACTTCACTCTGAAGTTTTCAAAAATGCACATTTTTCAAAACTTCACCAAAAAATTTAGAAAATCCAATTTATAGTCATATTTATATTATCAAAAAGAATGACTAACCTTAATTATCAAAAAGATGAGCGTAACGGGACTTCATGACGGCCTCGGCCTCCCATGTTGAACCCTCAACTAGGTGATTTTTCCATAACACTTTTACGGATACCACCTCTTTGTTCCTCAACCTTTTTACTTGCCTATCAAGGATTTGAACCGGAACTTCCTCATAAGAGAGGTTATCCTTGACACCAAGACCCTCAATATGAAGAATGGACTAGGGATCACCAACACACTTCTTAAGCATAGAAACATGGAAAACCGGATGAACCGAAGCCAATTCACTAGGCAACCTCAACTCATAAGAAACCTTACCAACCCTTTGAAAGATTTCATAGGGACCCACATAACGAGGACTCAACTTCTCTTTCTTGCCAAATCTAACAACCCCCTTCATAGGTGAAATTTTCAAATACAGCTTATCACCTTCTTCAAACTCAAGATCCCTCCTCCTATGATCGGCATAAGACTTTTGCCAAAGCGATTTCTTATAATATGAACTTTTTCCAAAGTTTTATAAATCAAATCAGGACCAAGAATCGAAGACTCACTGACTTCAAACCACCCAATAGGAGACCTACACCTCCTACCATACAATGCTTCATAGGGAGCCATGGAAATGGATGAATGGAAACTATTATTGTAAGCAAACTCTACCAAAGGCAAGTGCTTATCCCAACTTCCTTTGAAATCGATGACACACACTCGAAGCATATCTTCAAGGGTTTGAATAGTACATTCCTCTTGACCATCCATTTGGGAATGAAAAACGGTACTCAACTTCATCTTATTACCCAACCCTTCTTGAAATGACCTCCATAACCTAGATGTAAATTGTGCACCCCTATCCGATATGATGGAAAACGGAATACCATGGCGATACACAATCTCATCTATGAAGATCTTAGCATAATCTTCCGCCGAATAAGTAGATTTGACGGGAATGAAGTGAGCGGACTTGGTCAACCAATCAACCACCACCCATATGGAGTCATATTGCTTTTGAGTCTTAGGGAAACCTACCACAAAATCCATATTGATGTCTTCCCACTTCCAAGTAGGAATTTGGATTTCTTGTAGTAGGCCACCCGGCTTTAGATGTTCTGCCTTCACTTGTTGGAAATTTGGACACTTAGCAACAAATTCTGCTATGTCTTTCTTCAAGCCTCCCCACCAATAAGTTTCCTTAAGGTCATGGTACATCTTCGTGGCACCCGGGTGAATGGATTAGCGGGACCCATGGGCTTCCTCAAGGATCCGGTCTATCAACCCATCTACCTCGGGAACACACAATCTCCCTTGGTACCTCAAAACACCATCCCCCCAAGGAGAATGATTCGTTTAGCTTACAAAGGACCGACTCTTTCGATTCCATCAATGGTTGATCAAGGTGTTGTTTGGACTTCACCTCAACCACCAAAGATGACTCGGAATTATGTCGAACCAATAGACCACCATTCGGAGAGTCTTCCAACCTCACACCCAACCTAGCCAACCTATGAGAATATCTTTTACTAGGTATTTCCAGGCTTCATCTATTTGAGAAACACTATCCATTGTCGTACGACTTAGGGCATCTGCAACCACATTGGCCTTTCCGGGGTGATAGAGGACACTCATGTCGTAATCTTTCAACAATTCTAACCACCTCCTTTGTCAGAGATTCAACTCCTTTTGGGTACACATATTGGAGACTCTTATGGTCGGTGAAGACATCGACATGAACACCATACAAGTAATGCCTCCATATCATTAAGGCAAACACCACGGCCGCTAACTCAAGGTCGTGTGTTAGATAGTTTCTCTCATGAACCTTAATTTGCCTAGAACCATAGGCAATCACTTTGCCATGTTGCATAAGTACACACCCTAAACCCAAATGGGATGCATCATAATACACAACGAAACCCTTTGTTCCCTCCGGTAAAGTCAACACCGGAGCGGAAGTAAGCCTATCTTTCAAGATTTGGAAGCTCTTTTCACATGCCTCCGACCACTCAAACGTTTTACTCTTTTGGGTCAACGTAGTCAAGGAAGATGCTATAGACACAAACCGTTCAAAAACCTCCGATAGTAACCCGCTAAACCCAAGAAACTCCTAATGTTGGTTGGAGTCAATAGTCTAGGCCAACTTCTCACCGCCTCAATCTTCCTTGGATCTACCTCAACTACTTCACTAGATATGATGTGACCAAGAAATGTTACCGACCTCAACAAAGCTCACATTTGATATACTTAGAAAACAATTGATGCTCTTTAAGTGTTTGCAATACCACCCTCAAATGATCCATATGATCACTCTCATTTTTCAAATACACCAAGATGTCGTCAATGAAGACAAACACAAATGAATCTAGGTAACTTCGAAACACCCTATTCATTAGGTCCATAAACGCCGCCGGAGCATTAGTGAGACAAATGGACATAACTAGGAACTCATAATGGCCATATCTAGTTCGGAATGCCGCCTTTGTTATATCCTCACTTCTCACCCTAAGTTGGTAATACCCCGATCGCAACACAATTTTTGAAAAGTAGCTCGCCCCTTGGAGTTGATCAAACAAATCATCTATCCGAGGGAGGGGAACTTATTATTAATTGTGACCTTGTTGAGTTGGCAGTAGTCAATACACATCCTCAAGGACCCATCTTTCTTCTTTACAAAAAAAAACCGTAGCACCCCATGGCGATATACTAGGCCTTATGAAACCCTTGTCTAGTAAATCCGTGAGTTGTTCCTTCAACTCCTTCAATTCGTCCAGAGCCATTCGATAAGGAGAAATTGAAATGGGGTTTGTTTCCGGTAGCAAATCGATATCAAAATCAATTTCCCGTTAGGAGGAATGCCGGGAAGGTCATTAGGGAAGACCTACAGAAATTCACTCACTACGGGGATCGACTCAATGGGAGGAATTTCGGAGTCAAGATCTTGCACTCTCACTATATGATATAGGCAGCCCTTAGAGATCATTTTGGAATCTTTCAAACAAGAAATGATACGACCTCTAGGAATAGAACTCCCCCCTTCCACTCAACAACGGGTTCATTTGGGAAATTAAATCTCACAACCCTTGTTCTACAATCAATATTGGCAAAACAAGAGTGCAACCAATCCATACCCAATGTGTTATCAAAATCAAGCATATCTAGTTCTACTAGATCAACATTGGAAACTCTATTGGGCAACATGATAGGAAAATTCCTATATACCCTCTTTGCAACTACCGACTCACCCACTGGAGTAGACACTAGAAAGGGTTCATGCAAAATATCGGGTAAAGTATCAAACTTTCTAGCTACAAGAGGTGTAACGAAAGACAAAGTAGCTCCCGGGTCAAGTAAAGCATAAACATCAATAGAAAAGACTTTTAACATACCAGTCACCACGTCGGGAGAAGTCTTTTGCTCACCACTAGAGCGGAGAGCATAAAAGCGGTTCTTCTTTGGATCCTCATTTGAACCACTTGCTTGAGCTTGACCACTCTTGTCTTGGCCCTTCACTTTAGGGCAATATTGAACCTTGTGCCCAACTTTCCCACAACCAAAGCACTTATCCGTCCCTGTGAGGCAAGCACCACAATACTTCTTTCCACACTCACCACATGTTGGCTTCTCATTAGCTGAACTAGTACCTCTTCCCTTCTTAGGCTTAGGGTTTGCACCCTTTTCATTACGAGCCTTAGGGAACTTGGTCGGAACTTGACTTGAGAACCTCTTGTTGAACCTAGGCTTGTCTTGGATCTCAAGCCTATTCTTTGAAGAACTACCATCATAAGATCTTTCCCTTTTCACATCTCTACTTTTCCTCCTAGCCCTTACCTCCTCCACTTGCCTAGCATGCACCATAAGACGAGAGATGCTCATGTTGCCATGTTGCATAGCCGAATGACACTCCACTTGTAAATCATCCGACACCCCAGTCACAAAGCGGCTCATTTCATCTCTAGGATTGAAAACCAAAGAAGGAGCATATTTTGACAATTGAGTAAATTTCATGGAATACTCAAGAACACTCATACCTCCTTGACGAAGGTTGATGAACTCCACCACTTTAGCTTCACTCATCTCCCTAGGAAAGAACCGATCAAGGAATGCCTTCTTCAAAGTATCCCAAGTCACCGGTCCACCCCGAAGATGCCTATTGTCCCTCCATTGGACATACCAAGTTTGAGACACATCTTTGAGTTGATATGTGGCTAACTCGGCCTTCTCACTAGTGCTTAACCCCATGGCAAAGAGTATCTTATAGACTTCATTGATGAACTCTTTGGGGTCTTCATGCACCCTAGACCCATAGAAAATAGGAGGGTTCATCCGAGTGAAGTCCCTTAACGATATGCCGTGGTAGTGACTTGTTGATGAGCTCGGGGTACGACCTCTTGATTAGCTTGGGCTGTAATATCTTGGGCTTGATTAGTAGCGGCTTGATCTTGAGTAGTAATGGCTTAGGCCATTTGGATGAGGATAGCCCTTATTTCACCTTTCGCCAAAGGTGGAGGATTGGCCGAAACTTGTTCAACATTAACTTCCTCTTCAAGTGGAGGATCTTGATCAACATGGGGAGGAGCTCCCGCATTAGCAACATACTCCTCAGTCCTTCGAGCCGCATTCCTCCGAGTATTCATTGCCTATAACCAAAATACAAGTTTTAGGTGAAAGCACAAAATAGTTACTCTAGAGGCACGACATTGGATTTCCAAGAAAGAGAGAGATTCCTAAGCATCATATAGATTCGTATTCATAAGTGTGGCGCGCTTCACAATTATGAGTATAAATCTACATAGACGTGGTTGAGAGAGACATCCTTATCTAGGATAATCAACCTCATGCTCTGATACCAAGTTTGTCATATCCAGGTTTATCCCATAAACGCAATCGGCGTCGGCGTCGGCGTCCTCTTTGAGGACTATAAGACTAGCCCCTTAGTTTTCATCATTGCATTCACAAGTCAAAAATACAAAAGAATTTAAAACATTTAACTATATCTAATTGGAGGGTTACATAGACCTCTACATGCACGTAATAGTATTTTTATCGAGTATACATAGACCCTTCATATAAGAAGATTACTTAGTCTTCTACTTTTACTTCACATACATATATAAGATAGAATAGAGTCATAAAATCTGTCTCATCTCATAACCATGACAATATCAACTTGGGCATAGCCCTACAACAATAAAAGTAAGCCACATATAGGCTTTATACAACTTGTTCTCAAATGAAAGATAGAGTAAATATAAGTGTCTTAATATCTAAGCAAATCTGTAGCTAGAATATTGGCATCGTCCTCGGCAAAATGAGGACCTACCACTTGGATGATAAGAGTATCCAAGCCTCCTTCTAGATCGCCTCGAACCAAACGTTCACGACCGAAACCTAAAATATTTGGGACAAAGGGAGAAAATGGAGTTAGTACGCCACATGTACTAAGTATAAGACCACATGCACATATAGCAACAAACATGCTAAAAGAGACATTTAGTTAAATCATGACATTTTACCTCTTTAAGGACTTATGTACAATTAAAAACTATACCAATCATTTAGACATATTCAACAAATCAAATAAGCTATATGCATACCAACATACTTGAACCCATAATCTCATATAACTCTATCACCAAGTAATAACACCACAAGCATGCATAAGAGTTCATCATGTGAATAGCAAAGCAAGATAACTAATCATAAATCCTCATAAAGTCAAAAGGTGCAATGACCAAGCAAAGCCCAATAACCCTACTTAGTCAAGTAACCTAAGAAGAACCATAAATAGTAACTCACTTGACATAACATAGCCTTCACGTACACATAAGTTCATACTTTAACAATAAAGACAAATAGCATGTTCATAAACATCATAATCATCATATAAGATCAATTACATTTATCATCATTTCCATACATAATATTAACATCCTAAAGCTCCTATCAAGGCAAACTAGTGCAAGGCATAGGTAGAGTCTCATACCCCTACCTAAGGTAAGTCAAACCCCTCAAGTCACTTTAGTTAGTTTATACCTCGTTACTTCATTTAAGTTTAGGGAGCACTTGCCTTAAACGATATAGACCACATGAGCTAATGTGGAATCCGGTGTCGTAAAATCTTACTCCGATGGAAGGTGGTCTATCGGCCAAGATAGAACCTAACTTGAAACGTATCATCTAGGTGGATCCACTAGCTAGTATTCCTATGGTGGCAAAATAGTTATGGATCTTGGGGCAACATTGGAAACATCACTCTACACCCTATTTGGGTCATGAGGCTATCCACCCCGTGAGAATCGTGGTGAACCCTACCTTCCCTATATGGGAAAGTATCACCCTCTCACATAAAAGATTACTCGGTGCTAAGCTAAGTCCCTTCTTGGAATGTCTTTAATGTCTTTACTTATCAATCATAACTTAGTTTAGGTCATAGGGTCTAACCCTTGTATAATCATCATCATAATAGCTCAATAGGAATTGCATGAGTATAATCCTTTCATCACAATCAACATAAGTAAGGTTAACACACTACATACTCTTTCAAAATAAGGCGCATTGGTAATCACCATCATCCTTATAACTTTACATCTTGATCAACCTCACAACCATAAGCAAGACATTTCAATTCAAAATTATACCACCTTACCAATCCTAAATAAGGCATACTCCAACACAATCATCATGACTTAATCACAATTAATCATAATTGAAGCAAAGTATAGGGATCACAAGACTTACCAAGTCTCCTTCACAATTCATCATCAAGGTATTTCCATCAACCCTTAGTTCAACTCAATTAGGTCATCAAATCACCATAAGTCAATAACCAATATAATCACAAGGCTAAAAGAATCAATACATCACAATTTGATAATAGATCAAGGCTTAGGATTAAGTCAATTCATCATACTCTAGATCACTTCTCAAGAACTAGTATGAAAGACTATACATCACCCGAATTCATTCATGATTAACATAACAACATCATCTAGTAGTAATTCTACCTCTAACCAAGTCAATTGAATGAACAATCTACGATATAAGTCGAGGTCACAACCTAGGGTTAGGGACTTAGGATCATGTTCTTCATCTAGGCAAGACCATCAATAATTACCACAATAGAGTTAAAATACATGTTAATCTATTCAATATAACCTAAAGAAAACATCAACAACTTAATTCATAACTTCAAATTCGTAATTGAATGAAACCCATTTGAAAACTCTAGATTTGAAAACACTTTTAATGAACCCTTTGAGGAAAGAGGTCTCAAAGTTGAATAGATCCCATACCTTAATGTTTTGACAAAGATTTGAAGATGAATTCGTCCCTTTCCAGCCCCCAAAGCCCTTCCTTAGCTTAGTCTTCAATGGTGTCTTCCAATAGAGAGAGAAAATAGAGAGAAGGAAGAGATTTTATTTTGTGAGTTGTGTTTAGACTAATGAGGGTTGGGGTCTTTATTTGAGGGGTTAAATTAGTTAATTAATCTTCCCTAATCCCCTAACTAACCACCAAAACCCTTACTTAATTAATTTAAACTTAACTTAAATTTGAGCAGTAAAATAGACCCTCACAGACGGAACTTCGCCGATGGGCCATCTGTGAGTCGACGGTTTGTCCTCCCTCCGTCGTGCACACCGTCGTCTTGGTAAGAGACTTGTGCAGGTGAGGCTTTTCCATTTTGTCTAACTTTGGGATGACAGCTGGAATCGATGCCCCGTCGATCCACACACGAGCCGCCCCTTGGCTCTCGTGATTTGCAACACTGCCCAAGCAGTTTGACACCAACGTGCAAGGGTCCTCCTCAAGGGCCTTTGGTTGGTCCTTGGGGAGTCGTACCTGGACGTTTCAACCATGAAACAACTTAAACACCTTTTAGCTACCCTTTCACCACTTTTCATGAATTTTTGACTCCTAAAATATAGTCAAATAGGCTAAGGCGCTCTATTACCCCATTGAACCAACTTCCGGACGTCATGGACGTTCTTGGACGTTTTGGTTTCTAAACTCCCTAAATGACCTATATTCTTCAAAATAGACTTAAACACAGTACTTAGGCCTCATGACACCTTGTTAGGCTTTACGACACGTCTTGGATTTCTAAAGTGTTACAGAGGGTGTGTGTACATTGGTCAACATGATCACATAATGGCCATCAACAACACATTGAGGCAACCACCCTCTTAAGACCATATTACACTTTCAAGCATAGACGACACAACACATTTAGTATAGGAGACAAGTCAACTTCATATTACACTTAAGACTCCTAGCTTTGGCTATTCATGCATTCACATAGGGGTACATAGGTAAGGGATCCTTTAACCATTTAACTTATCAATGTCAGCACCTACATTTTACCCTAACATAAATATACACATGCTTATACAATAGCCATACAAACTATATCACAACTAGACTAGCAAAATAGGTATAAACTTCACATAGTGTGATCATCATAACCACACACTCATATATTCATCAATTTGCCTTTAAGGCCATGGTCAACACATATATAATTACAATAAATTAAACACCACCAGCATAAGTGGACCATACCACACAATGCCATACAAGGATTCATCAACTACAATACTATAAGAAAAGTAGAGGAGATAAGCATTCTTACCAATTTCTCACCCTTTGATCATTTATTAATACACCTTGTTTATCAATAATTCATATATAGGGCAGTATGTATATGTACTTTAATCATAAACGAAACCATGTACAAGTTGCTACAAGATCATACTATAACATAATACAAGGCATCACATATATAATAGAAAATAGGGAATTATTGATCATCAAATAACTTCCCTAGTTTAGTTCATCAATCATCTTGTATCATTAATATACATTTAAGGCAGTAGCTAAAGAAATCATAGCCTAGATGAGATCCTACTACAATTGCCAATAAGTTCGAGATCAGTGTCAGCATGCTTCATATTAGGAATTCATAGAAGGTGAACTAACTTAGGTTAATATTATTCAAACTATCATGCATTGATTCATATTGGATCCATTACATACAATTAATAATCACATTACATCATAGGTAGTAGCTAACCATTATTTTAACATAATTGAATCTCACCATAAACATGCTACAATCATCAATCTATAGGTTATAACATATATGTCAATCCTTACCAAGATTCCTTTGATTTTATCACAATGTTTCATACCCACAATTCATCATTAAAATCAATATATGTCAGTAGTTAAGGACAAAATAACCTAAACGCAAGCCTACTACAGTTGGATTCCACATTTATACAATTAAGGACTAATGTTACAGTGAACTCATAGAATTCTAAACTAGGCATGTTCAATTCCTGATACATTGATCCACATGGATCCTTCATCATCAATTAATCATCAATTAATGTAAATAACAATAGGTATAAGCAATTCAATGTAAGAGAATCACAATTTAACCAACAACAAGCCATGATCACAAAGCCCATGCAAGAGCTAAATCGGTTTTGGGAAGGGACATGGGTTCATCATGCAATTGTATAAAAATAACGTTAAAACCAATACATTAACATAAATTCATCATGATTTAATCATTAAAAACATTTTTAGAAAGAACCCATGGCTAGATTGAAGAAGAAGACAAATGATCATGAAACCTTCTTTGAAAACTTGAGATTAACTCTCCAAGTGAAAGGTTACTTGGAGATAAAGGATTACCATACCTTTGTCTAGTTGAAAACATATAAAAATTGGTTAATAAACCATGAGAATCCAATCTACAAGCTGTTCTTGACCTTCAACAACAACGGAGGTTTCTCGGGAGAATTGGTTTTGGAGGGAAGGTTTAATTTGTGTGAATGGGATTGGGAATGGGTTGGTCACGTTTTAGATTACTTATATACACCCAAAAATAGGTAAATAAAGCAATTAGGGTCAGTTTAGGATGTGGGGTGAATTTCCCATTCACCCCTTAAGTGGGCAGTGCGCAGGCAGCAGTTGCACCAGCCTGCATTGACGGACCCAATTGACTGGGCGTTGGTCCATCGATGGGCAGTTTTGTGCCCTCCGTCGATTGGGTCTGAGGCTGTCATGTGGTCAAGCCTTCCCCAGGCTAAGTGACCATCGACGCCTCCCTATTGACGAGGCGTCATTCAATGAATGGGACGTACGTTGAGCTCGTCGATTGACAGTGCCAAGGCATTGTCTCGACAGCCTTGGGTCCTTCTTGTGGGCCCTTTTGTGGAGCCCTTGAGAAGTCGTACCCAGACGTTTACAACGTAAATATGCACATTGAAAAGTCAAGTACCTTCCATGTAAGTTTCACCCAAAATGCACACGTAAAACTCGTCCAAAAAGTCTAGGCCCCATCAAGACACGTTTGGACGTCTCAAGGGCTAACTTTCGAACGTCTTGGACGTTTGATCTCCAAACATCACTAAATTCCATATACTACCTATAAACATCATTATAACTCAATTTAAGACCTCATAAATGTTACGCCTCGTATTTTTATACGTAGTGCGCGTCATGAGCTAGTCGATGTAAGACCGGGGAATGAGATTTATTTTAAGTTCCAAGTGATTAAAGAAATATTAGGCAAGGATGTTAATTCCAAATGTGATATTAAATATGATTTGGCTAATGTAAGTGCCATTAACATTAAGTGAGGGATTAATTAGTGGCTGATTAGGATTAAATTAATCAAGTGGGCCCCACCACTCAAGGCAAATTAAAAGAAATCAGATTGGAAGCTGGCCCTTAGTGGGGCACGTGTAGAGGGGGGCTGCCTCCACTTCATATAATGAATGAGGTGGTGAAATGCATTGCAAACATATCATCTTCTTCACCACTTAGCTTAGGCAGCCATGGAAATGGAGAAAACCAACCATACAACTCTCGGCCAGCAGCTACAAAAGAATTTGGTTAGTAATCTCTTTGCTTGGTGTGTTAATTCCTTAGAATGCCATTGTTAATTAGCCATTAATGTTAAGAAGGGGGCATGACCAGTAGCTTAGGAAATTTGTTTTAGTTATTGAATGTGCTAAGTATGAACGGAACCATAATCGGATTATTAGTGGTGTCATGTTAGTGTTTGGGCTGTTTTGATTAAAGCAAAATGCGGGAAATTCTGTTTTGGCGTTATGTATATGTTTAATATGATTCGTTGGGTTATATGTGTTATTGGTATTGCTGTGGATAATTTGGGTTGTTGTCGGATTGGGACGAAGTAAGGAAAATAGGGGAAGTGCTGCCGGATTTTTGTTAGATTATTAGCTAGCTTACAATAAGTAGTAAAGCGCGACGTCTATCTCATTGCGGCATGATTGTTGCTTGTTATAGATAATAGCTTGGGCAGTAAATATTGGACGTGCGGCTCGACTATTCGGTATGTAACTCTATCCTTTCTTTCTTTGTTTGGCATGACATTTAAAAATGAGCGAATGACGGACAGGTTTGATACTTACTTCTAGAGCGTCTAGGTGACGTATATTCTTGCTTCCACAAACTATTCCTCTATATATCGGCTATGTATAAGGCTATGGTGATTTCTCATATCTATGGTAGTGCTTCTTAGAGTCATTGAGATTTTACGTTTTCATATCGTGTTAAAGGTTCATAATCTTGATAAAACGTTAATCTTTGGTAATACTCCTTGCTGGTTCACGTTGATTGTTCTATTGAGTTATAAGAAATGATTTTAATTGGATATGGTTGCTCATAATGTTCTGCTCGTGCATAGAGTCATTTATCATTTCACCGAGTCCCGGGCCGAATAATGTTCGTGTGGAGTTTCTTGCATATGTCACCGAGTCCCTCACTAGAGGGTCGGGTATGTATATTATATATATGATTGGTGATGAGGATGGTTATGATGATGATGATGACGGAGATGATGTGATGACTATTTCACCGAGTCCCTCACTAGAGGGCCGGGTACGTATGATGTATATATATGATGATTATTTTGCCGAGTCCCTTACTAGGGAAGCTGGGCACCTTATATGTTAAATATATGCATGATTTTCACTTATAAGGTACATGTAGCGATATCTTGTTTCGACTTATCATGTTGGTATCTTGTCATCTTAACCTTATGCTTTACATACTCAGTACATTGTCCGTACTGACTCCCTTTCCTCGGGGGGCTGCGTTTCATGCCCGCAGGTGTAGACGCTCAGTTCGGTCATCCTCCCGCCTAGGATATCTACTCTGCTGATTGGGAGAGCTCCACTGTTCCGTAGCCCAGTCGTTTTGGTACATAACTTTCTATGTAGTCTTTTGCTTATCTATGGGTACGGCAGGGCCCTGTCCCATCGAGTTTCACTACTATACTCTTAGAGATCTGTAGACATTATGTGGGTTGCATATATATGTTTTGGATAATGGTCTGGACATGGTTTGTTTGGGATGTCCGCTTGTACAGGGGCAGCCTTGTCGGCTGCGTACATCATTGTGTATTGTGTAGTGGCAGCCTTGTCGGCTTGCGTATGCTATTATGCTTTGGATAGTGGCGGCCTTGTCGGCTCGCGTATGTTGTTACGGTTGAATGGTTATGACTCCTTATGAGACAGATACACTTTATATATATATGGCATTGGGGTTGGCTTGATTTGATTAAATTCCATATTGTCTTAGTTTCAGTTGGTTATACTTAACAGGTTTGTATGTGAGTGTCCAAAACGGGCACTAGTCACGGCCCATTGGGTTGGTTCGTGACAATAAACTCATGTCATACAATTATAACAACGTATAGACATATGAGGCACGTAGGTCACTAGTCCTCGAACGTCTTGATCGTCCCTTGACGTTTGACTTGCAAATCACCTCAAACTTTACAAACTGCCTCAATACCATATTATAAGTCATTTTAGGACCTTAGACCCTTGTGACGAACATGTTAGGCTCTAGACACCCTAACTCATTTTGGGGGTCTTACAGTAAGTTTGGTGCATTGACTTCTGTTTGATGATGTTATGATTATTTTGAGCTTATCTATGAGTCATTGAAGTCCTAGATGTGTTTGAAATGTTCCAAGTGTCATTCGAGGATGAATGTTCCAAAGTGGGGGATATTGTAAGGACCCTCAAAATGAGTTAAGGTGCCTAGAGCCTCACATCTGCCTAAAAAGGTTTAAATAAGTTAATAAGTGTTTTAAATTATGCATACTTTATTTGAAGTTATTTGGAGGTCAAACGTCCAAAAACGTTCAAGACGTTAGCCTTTGAAACGTGCTTGTGTGTACTAGTGTGCCTTTGTATGTTTCATGTGTTGTTTGATTATCAAATTTATAGGAGAGGTTCCTAACATGTATACTAGGGTATTTGAGGTGGAAACTTCTGGACAAAACACTCCAAGGACCAATCAAAGGGTCCTTGAGGAGGACCCAACCTTGGGCCAACAAGCTGCCTAAGGCAGCAACATTTGTTCCTTGGTGAAATAGGTCCACGCCGCGGACTTGGTCCTCCATAGGTCAAAAATTTTCTCCGCGTCATGGACACTACCTAGACTCAACTTCCCCGGAAGTTATTTTCAAAAAAATCATGTGGGAACAGCTCCGCGTTGCGAACTTGTTCGCCGACGAACATTTCAAAAATGAAAGTGACATGTCTAAAAGTCCAAATAAGTGTGGGGGTGTTTTGGTAATATTGGGAGATGAATATAAACAGTTTTAAGACTTATTTAACCACTTTCCCAAGTCAAAATCCCAACAACCAATAAGAAAATAAAAATCCCTCAAGCTCTCTTCTCTTCCAAATTCTCTCAAACCTCCATTGAAGGGAAAACTCAAGGTTCAAGCTATGGGCTGGATTTATCTGGTTTCTTCTCAAATTTCTCATGGTTCTTCAATAAAAAAGGTATGGTGATCCTTCATCCTTAGTTATCCGTTCTTCTAAGGAGTCAATCAAGGATTTTCAAATGTGATTCAAAGACAGAAGTTCCCAATTTTCAATCTAGCCATGGGTTATTTCTCAAATTGATTTAAAAAGCATGTTTATGATAAGATTATCAATTTTTTTAAGGATGAGTTTGAATCCAATTCCATGAAGAACCCATGATCCCCCTAATTTCTCAAATTGGTCTACAATGTGGGTCTCGTGATATTGACTATATGTTGTTTGAATTATGTTTCAATTATGTTGAATTGCCTATTATTATTGTTATTCATGGGAATTGAATATGAATTTTTGATGAGTGATTAATGATGATCAAGGTTTAGGGATTGGGTAAATTGATCATTATTCCTCTACTTTCTGTAGACTTGATGAAGTAGTGTACCTAATGTGATCTTGAAACCATGATGTTTGAAGTATGATTTCATTTGTGTAATGGTACCTTTAGCTATTGTTTTATATATTTAGCCTACTTTATTCCACTTGTTGAGCATGAACGATGAGATGACAAATATTCATATTATCATGAAGCATAACCGAATGACATTCTTCTACCAAGTCTTCGGACACCCCCGTAAGAAAATGACTCATATCATCCCTTGGGTTAGACATCAAGGATGGAGAATACTTGGAAAATTTTGTAAACTTCATAGAATAGTCAAGTACACTCATACCTCCTTGGCGAAGGTTGATGAATTCTTCCACCTTAGCTTCCCTCAACTCTCTTGGAAAGGACCTATCAAGGAAGGTCTTCTTGAAGATCTCCCAAGTCACCAGACCACCTCTTAGTGCCATATTATCCCTCCATTGTATGTACTAAGTTTGGGCCACATCTTTGATTTGATAGGCCGCCAACTCGACCATTTCAATTTAGGTCAAACCTATAGCATAGAGAATCTTATAGACCTCGTCGAGGAAATCTTTAGGGTCTTCATCCGATTTCGAACCGAAGAACTTGGTGGGTTCATTCTAGTAAAGTCTCTCAAACGAGAAGCCATGCTGTTAGCATGATGAGGCACTCGGGGTCCAACCTCCCTATTCACTTGGAACGTCATAGCTTGGACTTGATAAGTGACGGCATTAGCTTGAGAGGTCATGGCTTGGGCCAAATTGAGAAAAGCCACCCTTATCTCTCCATCCATCATCGGTGGAGGAACATCCAAAACTTGATCACCCATAGAAACTTCTTCAAGTGGAGGCACTTGGTTGTCATGATCTCCTACATTAGCAATGTCACACCCGGAGAGCACACCCCAGATGCGACCGGCATCATTGTTCTCTCAGAGGACTCAGACAAGCCCTTAGCATTCGTCATAACATGTGATCAGTAAAAATTGCGGAAAATTTAAAATATTTACATTCTACTTGAAGTATACTTAGACTTCATACTTAACATTCATAGTGATATTCAATATTCTAAAAATTGTCTCACATATATTAAAACCATCTAAAAGTAGAAATATGGACTTAGCCAGTAAATAGTAATTATGCCATATAGGCCTTAGTACAAAAGAATCCAAAGAACAAAATGGAAATAGCGTATTCTTAAAACTACTGAAAATCTGCATAAGCTAGAATGTCGAAAATATAGCATCCCCGAACATGAGGACCTACCAAGACTTGGAGAAAGAGTTCCAAGTTTCTTCAAATTGACCTCCTTAAACTTCAATGGACGAAACCTACAGTTGTAGTAATATAAAGTAATGGGTTTAGTTTGCCACATGTACTAAGTATGGGTATATGTACATAACATTTAAGGACATGCATGAAAAAGGATCATTTATCATTTCTTTAGGAAACATACTAAGTCATGTGAATGTCTTCAGTGCACATACCATGGAACATATAAAAGTTAAGGACTTCATACACATACAACATGATCATAATCAAAGACATATTATCATAGAGTCATATTAACATTCATATTCACTATATCATATATACATAACATACAAAACACTTACCAATGATCCCATCCCCAACCTACAAGTGCAATGGTCATGTGAAGCCCCATAACCCCACACAACCATGCTTCATATAACTTGTAACATAAGTAGTCATCACTTCATTTAATAATATAACCCAATATAATATTCATCATAGTGACCAACATCATATAAGAGTAACATCATGTATCATAAACATATATCTTTCATGTTATCATATTACATAACTACAATCTCCTATGACTTCCATTATAGTCAACGTGTGCACTGTCTAGGTAGAGTCCCATACCCCTACCTATACTAAGTAGACTCTTAAATTCACCCTTGTCAATGTTCATTTACTTTTCTTTCATTTTGCATGAGGGAACATTCGCCTTAACCGACATAGACCATGTGATCTAAACATGGAATCCGGTGTCATAAAACCCCACACCAAAAGAAGGTGGTCTACCGGCCAAAGTATAACCTAACATTACAGAGCTTTCTAGGGGGATCCACTAGCTAGAATCCTATGGTGGCGACATAGATCAAGAACTAGGAGATGTATTCGAGACCCATAATTCCACATACATGGAAGCCTCAATCTAATGAGAGTCATTATGACCGACCTTCCAACTAGGGAAGGGACACCTCTCATATCTAGTTCATCGGTGCTTAGATTAAGTCCCTTTCTTGAATAACCTTTAAGTTGTCTTTTATCATAAACTATCATAGGTCATAGGAGATTAACTCCTTGTATAAACATGATCATCAGCTCTTTAGGATTAGATGAGAATTACCTTCCATCTCAACCTTTCGTGTGTGATATTAACATAATATAATACTCTTGTGTAAAACATACAAGAGAATATCTGTCACGCCTCAAAACCCATTAAGACGGACAGGCACCCGATGCCCTAAAGGCCCGAGAGAACCAACTTACAACCTGTTCTTACCGAGCATATACTATAACAATTGAGACAATTTAACTTTGGATGCAGCGATACAAACCAACGTAAGTAGATCCAAAAGTTATATACAAGACTTGGCCATTTAGGCCACAACTCCTTAAGACACAACTGAACCATGTACATACGTCTACAAAGCCTCTAAAAGATAGAAGACTAGAGTAGGTCGGGACAGACCCCGCCTTACCCTTAACTACGATACAATACCAAACGAATTTACCAAGGACTTAATAAAGCTCCGAATCAACTTGGAGCTCACCAAAGGTAGCAGAATTTCAAGTGCTTCTACTGAGGAGGTCTACTAGCTGGAGTACCTGAGCCTGCAGCATGAAATGCAGCGTCCCCAATACGGGACGTCAGTACGAAAAATGTACTGAATATGTAAGGCAAAAAGTATATGTAATACAAGGCACAAATGAAATCAAGTAGCAACATATGAGTGCATAGATTAGGAGAGAAGACCACCTTTGCTTATCTTGTGGAATCAAGTAAGCTAGATTCTTTTCTTTACCTTCTTTGTATGTTATAATCTTTGTTGGGCATGTGATACCAAGTGACCAGCGATCAGTGGTAGAAGAGGATGACCCATGCTAGGCGTATTAAACCCTGGGATGCGGTCCTCATAATTACACAACTTGGGATCGGCCCATGCTAGGCTTTCGCCCCTGAGCTGCCACCCTTCTATACCAATAGGGATCGGCCCATGCTAGGCTTTCGCCCCTGAGCTGCCACCCTTAATTAAATAGATTTCTTCACTTAGATTCTTTAATCTTTGAGATTATTGTTAATCAGTTCATAACTCTTTTGAGATGTTATTTTGGATAATCGTAACACTTTGAGATGTTGATTTGGTGGTCATAATCATCTTGGAGACATGAAATTATGGAACAGTAGTGGAATACATGAAAACAATACTTTGAGGCAGTAACAATGACATAAGGAGCTATGAAACATCAACACCTTACTTTAAGACCTTAATGGCACAATTGACTTCAAATGGCTTAGGAGAAGGATTCATCAAACTTTCTTTTGCAAATACCATTTCTATAACAGCACAAGGGGAAATTACACAAGTATAAAGTAGTGAACATATAATGAAGTAGTTCCATGTACTTAGAATGGGGAAAGAAATATTGTTAGCTATTTGGAGATAGTACGTTGCCACTATGCTTCCTTTTCTAGAAATAGACCTTATGGGAATCACTTCATTGATATTAATTGCAGGTGCCAGATTTCATGCCAAAAGGATATAGAATCGAATAGCCTTACATACCTACTTTATGGACCAACTACCACTCTCCGATTCAGCCTTCCTTATTGGGTCTAATCTACAAATAAGTCATGATTAAGCTAACATCAGTCAGCCTCATCACAATAAGGTTCTCCAAAACAGTAGCTAAAAATATTTGATGAAATCAGGCCCCTACACCCTTCCATAAATGGGAACCACCACACCTTCCTCTACAATTTAAATACAACTTCAAAATATTTTCCAGAGATACCCAAACAGCCTCAACCAACAATATTCATAGGCAGCCACTTAACAATCTCAACTTTTCAGCATAATAGGCGAATATTGACTCAAGATTTATCATCATCCATTGATTCTGATACATATATACAAAATTCTCCAATCCAAACATGATCAAAGAGAGGAAAACAAATGGGTTGAAGTCTTACCTTAATTCTGGAAATTTATCCTCTAAATTTGTACTTCAAGAATTCAAACTCTCCTTCAAACTTCTTACTTGAAAATGAGACAGCACTCAAGAATCCCTAAGGTGTTTTAGGGCTGCTTATTGAAGCCAAGAGAGACCAAGAAAGAACTTAAGAAAATCTGAAATTTTGCAAGTTCAAAATGGAGAATAAGACTTGATCCTTATCCTTTGAAAAAGGAGGTGTTATGGCCGACACTCTTGACCAATTTTGGTCCATATAATGTCAAGTAGGTGCCCCACCTGCTTGTCCTTTTAACTTGGGCCCTTTTGGACTTAATATTATTGGACCTTGGCTGTCCATTTTTCCTTTGTTCTTTTATTCAGCTTGGGACAGATTAGTGCAAGTAGGTGGTACACACTTGGCCCAATAACATGGTAAAACAAATCTTAGGAGGTCATGTACTTACTTAGTTTCACTTGGGCTTTATCCATAATGGCCCATTGGCAGATTGGCTGTGGGCCTTCTTTCATTCACATTTTCTTTAATCGGTTTGGCCTTCAAATGAGCCCCTAAATATAAGCCTAAATCTGGTCAATCAAACTTGGGCCCTTTAACTATAATATAGATCAAGTAGGTGATGCAACTGCTAGCTCAATTACCACCTTACTATAATTACTTAAATACTTTCCATCGGAGTTAACTTGCAATACATATGCTAAAACGTGCAAGGCATTACATCACCTTCCAAGCTAGTTTAAACCAACACTAATCATGTAAGAAACATGATCCCTCACCTACACTATAAGTATATGTCAAGTATAACATGAATAGAACTACCACATACAAAAATACAGGCCGTTACAATATCATAACTTGCATTATCTTATTCTTATCATGATCTCACAATTAACATGTTCATAGCCCAACACATATACATAGAAACATCATACATAATCAATAGCATTGTAACATCAATTATGGGCTAGCATGAACAACATAGATTAATCATGACTTAGAAGGCTTACCTCTTGCTTCCAAGAACCTTAATCTAGAACTTACGTTCAACTTACAACATTCATAACCATAACATAGGGAAATATTCAATAGCATAGTCAAGAACAACTCTTCAAATCATACACAAGATCAATGCACAATGTAGTATAAGGGAAAGGGTTATTTAAGGGTTCATTCTAGTTTTAGTCCAAATCCCAACGTTTTCATATCATCAAGTAGTAGAAACAACCATAGGAAACCATCATCTAGATAATAACATGCTTCGCACAAAAATCTAATACTACAGGTCAAATACTCAACAAATTCGTGCTTAATCAACCATGGATAACAATTACTTTTCATCGAAAATCATAAATCTGGAGTTAGGAAGAAAATCCATTTTGTAGTGTGAAAACCCTAATATTTGAAGTTCTTGAAAACGTATCTTGAAAGGACCTCTTGGAGAAAGGAATCCCAAGAGTGAAAAACCCATACCTTATAGAATAAGAATCCACGAAAATTGTATGAAAAGATTGAAGTCTTCGTCTTCTTCCTTAAGCTAATCTTGTTCTTCAATGGGGTTTGGAAAAGAGAGTGTTACTGGAGAGATGAGAGAATTTTCGTTTGAAGATATCTGATTGGGATGTGTAAAAGTAGTCTAAAACTAACCTAATATCCCTACATAGTCTTCCTATGAATTACCAAAAAGACCCTCCACTTAAATGGGTCTTTTTATGAAGTTAAATTACCAACAATACGACTTTAATGATTCTGGGAAGTGGCTGCGTGTCGCGGGGCCAAATCCCGTCTTTTTACGAAATTTTGGGTTGAGGCAATGAGGTGCGTGTCAGCCTCGCATCGTGATGCTGCCCCTCACATCTTGAGGCAGAACACCTCGTGAGGAACGCGTGTCGCGACCTGTTCCTCCAATTCTGCCTATTCGCAGGCTGCCACGCTGCCTGCCCACCCATGTTTAGGTCCTCCCCAAGGACCCTTCGGGTGGTCCTTGGGGTGTCGGTACCAGACGTTTGGACCCTTTGTACAACATACTACCTATCCAAGGTCTCTTTACAAGTTTTGGACTTCATTTGACACTTCGACACTTTCACCAAACATAGGGACGTCAACTAGTTCAAATTAGCTAGTTTCCGGACGTCAAGGTCTTTCTTTGTCGTTTTGGCTCTAACCTTTTCCAAATGAACTTATTACATTAATATAGGTCTAGAAACATCAGTTTAAACATTATTTAATATATTAAGCTATAATCTAAGTAATGGCATTTCCGGAGTGTTACATTATCCCCCCCTTAGGAACATTCGTCCCCCCAATGACACTAAATCTTTTGGAGGGTAAGGAATAGACTCAATACTAGCAGCCCAAACAATCAACAACATAAAATCATAATGAGTCATAGCTCATAGGAGTATATCACAACTTCACACAACACATACCATAACATTACACATAGCACTCAATTCATGATGCACAAACATGTAAGAGCTCAATATTCATAACACATAGTGAGGAATTTTCTTCTCAACCTTATCATAATCTCAAAATGCATCAAAGAGTTACCATGCTATCATTCTTCTCAAGACAACAACAAAATAACAAAATCTCAAGAAGACACATGCATACTTATATATATAATTGCAAGAATAGAGTATGAATGCATTTTCTTAAAACTCTTGTTGGTACAACTTTTTCCAAACATGCACCTACTTAGGAAAATCAGTTTATTTCATGATTATGCAACCTCTATTAATAGGAATGTCTAACCTCAAGGAGTAAATAGATGAGGGTAGCGGGACTTCATGTCGGCTTCAGCCTCCCATGTTGCACCCTCAGCAAGATGGTTCCTCCATAGAACTTTTAATGATGTAACCTCCTTATTTCTCAAATTCTTGACTTGGCGGTCTAGGATCTCCACTGGGACCTCTTCATAGGAGAGATTCTCATCAACCCCTAAACCTTCAATAGGTAGAATAGACACCGGGTCGCCTATGCATTTCTTGAGCATGTAAACATGAAACGCCAAATGAATCGAATATAGTTCACTAGGTAGTTTAAACTCATAGGCAACATTTCCAATTTGTTGTAAAACCTCATAAGGATCAACAGACCGGGTACTTGAAAATTTATATATGTACCAAAGAACCCAAGATATGTTATATATAGAATATATAATAAATAACATTAAAGAAATATCCAGATAAGAACAATTATCAAAAGAAATTTATGATAAAATATTTTTTATTCTATGATGAATTCCGCACCCCCCAACATTGGTATCAGAGCTAAGTATGAAAAAACTACTATAGAAAGAAAGAACCACATTAATAGAAAGATAAGTAAATTAAAGAAAAAATTAACTAAATTATATCCGAAATATAAACAATTAAATATTACAAAAATGGATAATCAAGAATTAGAAAGATTAATAGATATTATATCTAGAGTAGAATATAAATATATAAAATATTTAAAATTAAGATGAATAAAGAATATAAAGAAGAACTAAATAACATAATTATGGCAAAAAGAAATGAATTGAAACAAAGAGAAAATTGGCTTAATTATAATATATTTGCAGGAGTTGGTAAGAAATCTATAATAATACAAAGAAAGGCTATTTTACATCTAGAAATACAAATAAATACTCTAGAATATAAACTACAACATGGTTTATAAATGAATAAGGAAGAATATGCAATAGACGAAAAAATATTTGAAAACTATGAAGGATTAAAAATAAAGATAATATTTTCTAATCTAGGAAGAAGATATAAGAAAATAGGTGATAATTTAAGTTTGATGTTAGAAAAGGAAACGGTAAAATTAGAAGATAGTTTAACTGCTATGGTAAGGATAGCAAAAGAAAATGAAGAAATAGATAGAAAAATGGAAATTGAAAAAATAAAACAACAAGCGAAAAAAGAAGTACAACAAATCGAAGAAGTAAAAAATAAAGAAATTTTAGAACTAGAAAAAGAATTAGCAATGTTGAAAGAAATGTATGAAATAAAACAAAAAGAAAAAGAACAAAAAAGAAACTTAGCAAATGAGATAAATAAATTTAAAGAAAGATTGCAATTAGAAAATAAATTAGAAGAAAGTAATCAAGATAATATAACTAATCTGCCAGAAGTAAGAATTGATGATATCAATGATGATTTAGAAGAACAATACTCAGAAATAAGTGAAACATATACAGAACTTTTAGACAATATAGATAATACAAAAAATGTAGAAATAAACACGGGAGATATAGACATGAATGAAAAACCTAGTACATCAGGAGTAAAAAATCCAAAATATATAAATCCAACATACTATAATGCAAATTATGAAAAATATGACAGAGAAAAAACTTTATGGAATAAAAGATTAAATAAATGGACACCTAAACCAACAACTGATCAACATAATTTTTTAGATTTAGACTGTGTAGCAGATATAAATAAAACAATTCAATTATGGATGGGATATATATCAAAACAACTAATAGACAACAAAATAGGAATGACAGAAATACCAGGATATATAGAAAGAACACTTATAGGAACAGTAAAATTATGGTTACAAAATTTAACGGAAGAAAGTATAAATACTTTAAGAAATAATAAAAAATTTAATGGAGAAACAGCTACAACATCTATAGAAATATTAAATAAATACGAAATAGCTATAAGAAATGAATTTAGTAGTATGACAACAGAAGTACAAGAACAAAATAAAGAAAAAGTCATAAATAGAAATTTACTGACAAAATTGGCAATATGTAATATGTGTTATATAGATGAATATACATGTGCATTTAGAGAATATTATTATAAAGGAACATATAACATGGAAGAAAGTAAGGAAATAAGAAAATTATATTTTACAAAATTACCAGAACCTTTTAGTTCAAAAATAATAAAAAGCTGGAATGAAGCAGAATTAACAGATACTTTAGGAGCCAGAATAAAATTCTTACAAAGATGGTTTACAGAACTATGTGAAAAACATAAAGAAGATATAAAAATGGAAAAAGTATTAGTAAAAAATTTAGCATGTTGCAAAAATAAAATAGCACCTCAATTTGGTTGTACAGATAGATATTATAAAAAGAAGTATAATAGAAATAAAAATTATAAAAAATATAGATCAACGTATAAATATAAAAACCAAGAAAGAGATATTATGTAAAAAATTACAAAACTAAAAGACCATTTAGACCAAAAAGAAAATTGACGGAATGTACTTGTTATAATTGTGGAAAACTAGAATTAGCACCTGGAAGTAAAATATTTACAGCTAGATGTAAGAATTTATATGTTTTAACAACAAAACATAAAATAACAGCAAAAAATAAAATAAATAAAATAAAAATAGAAAACCCCTTTGAAAAGATAGTTACGGTTATAGATAATAATGAATATAGTTATAATGAAATTGATATAGAAGAGGACTTAGAGATAGTACAAGAAAGATTAAGCACATCAAAAAGAATAAATAATAATGATACACCACAAATATCATCAAAGATGAGTACTTCAAATAGTTCTAAAAGAATAAATATAATTTCACAAAAATCAATAGAAGAAGAAATAAAACCACATCATTATTATATAACAGGAATAATGGAGCAAAGAAAATATTTAATACTAATAAATACAGGACAAGAAGAAAATTATATTACCAGAGAGTTAGTAAAGGAAGATAAAATAATAACTACAGAACACTCATGTTCAGAATTACCAAAAGTATTAATAAACATTGAAGAAACAACGGAACAAGAAATAATAATTGGAGGTATACCAATAATAATAAAATTTAAAATATATCAAGGAAATGAAAATATAACATTAGGAATAAAATGGCTAGAACAAGTAAAACCATATAATATAGAAGATAAACAACTAACGATAAATTATCAAAATAAAAAAGTCATAATAAAAAGAACTTTAATATAAAAAATGAAAATTTATATACTCGCGAAGATAATAATAGAAGGATATTATAACAGATATTATACACCAATGATAGATACAGGAGCAGGAGCTAATATATGTAAATACAATTGTTTACCAAATGAAAAATGGGAAAAATTAAAAACACCAATAGTAGTAACAGGATTTAATAATGAAGGAAGTATGATCACATACAAGGCAAAAAATATAAAAATACAAATATGGGATAAAATATTAACTATAGAAGAAATATATAATTTTGAATTAACAACAAAGGATATGTTATTAGGAATGCCATTTTTAGATAAATTATATCCACATATAATAACAAAGACACACTGGTGGTTCACAACACCATGTAAACAAAAAATAGGAGCAAAAAGAGTAGGTAACAAAAGAAGAAAAACAACAGAATGGATTAAAGGTTGTGAAAAAATTACACAAAAACTAGAAAATATAAAAGAAGAAGACCCTACAATAGAACTAATTATATTCTCTATAAATAAAGTAAAAATAATCCAAGAAAAATTAGAATTATTATATAACGAAGATCCTTTACAAGGATGGGAAAAACATGAAACAAAAGTTAAAATTGAACTGATTGATAAAAATAGTATAATAACACAAAAACCATTAAAATATAATTTTAATGATTTAAATGAATTTAAAATACATATAAGTGAATTACTAAAAAATGGATATATACAAGAAAGTAATAGTAAACATACAAGTCCGGCATTTATTGTTAATAAATATAGTGAACAAAAAAGAGGAAAAAGTAGGATGGTTATTGATTATAGAAATTTAAATGCAAAAACTAAAACATATAATTACCCAATACCAAATAAAATATTAAAGATAAGACAAATTCAAGGATATAATTATTTTAGTAAATTTGATTGTAAATCAGGATTTTATCATTTAAAGTTAGAAGAAGAATCTAAAAAACTTACACAGTACCACAAGGATTTTATGAATGGAATGTATAACCATTTGGATATAAAAATGCACCAGGTAGATTTCAACATTTATGGATAACTATTTTAAACAGCTAGAAAATTGTGTAGTATATATTGATGATATACTATTATATTCTAAAACACAAGATGAACATATAAGATTATTAGAAAAATTTATACATATAATAGAACATTCAGGTATAAGTTTAAGCAAAAAGAAAGCAGAAATAATGAAAAAACAAATAGAATTCTTAGGAATACAAACAGATAAAAATGGAATAAAAATGCAAACGCATATAGTACAAAAAATAATAAATTCGAATGAACAATTAGATACAAAAAAGAAATTACAATCCTTTTTAGGATTAGTTAACCAAGTAAGAGAATATATACCAAAATTAGCAGAAAATTTAAAACCATTACAACAAAAATTAAAAAAGGATGTAGAATATCATTTCGATAATAAAGATCAAACACAAATACAAAAGATAAAATTATTATGTAAAACATTACCAAAATTATATTTTCCAGATGAAGACAAAAAATTTATTTATATAGTAGAAACTGATGCAAGTGAAAAAAGTTACGGAGGAGTATTAAAATATAAATATAATGATAACAATATAGAATATCACTGTAGATATTATTCAGGCACATACACAAATACGGAAATAAAATGGGAAATAAATAGGAAAGAATTATTTTCAGTATATAAATGTTTATTAGCATTTGAGCCATATATTGTATATAACAAATTTATTGTAAGAACAGATAATACACAAGTAAAATGGTGGTTAACCAGAAAAATACAAGATTCAGTAACAAAAAAAGAAATTAGAAGATTGGTATTAAATATATTAAACTTTACATTTACAATTGAAGTAATAAAGACTAATAAGAATGTTGTTGCAGACTACTTATCAAGACTAAGCTACTCAGACTGAGAACAAAGAAGAAGATACAATTGAAAAGCTACTCAAAGCCATTACTACACTTTGTACTAAAGTGGACAGTATGGACAATGAGATACAAAAGCTAAAGACTAATGAAGATAACCTGAAGTCTAAAGCTAATATAAGTCAGCAGCATGACTATAAAAATGCGGAGCTACGTCGATCGAAAGACGCTAAAAATCCAGAGATAAAAGGAGACAATGGGAAACTCCCTAAAACCCATAATGTTTGTTTAAATACAGCTGCAGGTACAAGCAAAAAAGCTAGTGAGAAATCACGAAATACCAACTTAAACCAACTATTTGTAAAACCATTTATTTAAAATACACAAAAACAAATACCCACAGAAACAGAAACTTCTACATATGCAGTTAGTATACAAAGTGATAAAAAGAGATACAATTACATTATCCAATCGTACATTGAAAACATATATAAGATCCTTTTTAAATTAAAACCCCAGATCCACACAAACCAAAAATCCAAATGAAGATTATATAACCGAAAAACTACAAGGATATAATAGATTGATTGCACAACCCAAAACTAGTTCAAACTTAGTTAAAACATGTTAGAGTTATGGATTACTAAGTACCGTATACACATATGATGGAGAAGAAATAAGTGGAATACCAGAGTTATACAAAGCATTCATTATATACAAGAGAGTTACCAAAGAAAATTTATTTTATATTAAATTTTATACAGCACCAGCTAAGATATTATATGAAGAAATCAAGTCACCAATTCAAGTTATAAAGATAGGTTTGACCAAGGACATGATAATACCAGAAGATATAGAAAAACAAGTTGAAATACCAAAGGTAGAAATATCAAACTTTTATGCAAATAAAAGGATAATTGGTATATCAACAATTATACAAGAACTAGCTAACAATTATTTAAACAGCAATGCTATTTGGAGTTACTATGCAAGAGACCAAGTTATGATATATTCAAACTCAAGGGAATTAAGAAGAGCAGATATGGATGAAGTTCAGAGATGGATTTTATCATTATTGAAGCCAGAAGAGCAACCTACAACACGAGCATTAAAGAAAGAATTTATTTTAGAAGACTTATTAATCAGATATTGTAAACTTATTGGACACAAATACCCCGACCACAGATGTTCAAAATGCAATGGAGAATATAACGTTATACCAGATGTTGATTTGGAGTAAAGCGGAAGAGATAAGTAAAATAAGATAAAGATGAAAAAAAGAGCTATGACAATAAAGATAAAAGAAGAAAAAGACATAAAGAAAGAAGATGGCCGACAAAGAGATAGAAATTGTTGAAAATGTAAAAGCAAAGATAAGATTCCTTTGTAGATAAGATTTCACTTTTTATTAGCCAATGTATAGTGGCTATTTGTAAAGTTTTTATTTTAAGGTCATAAAGAAAATAGTAGTATACAGTAGACGCACTTATGTGCAGGTTTAGAATTTAGTATATATAGATTGTCAAATTGTAAATGAAAGGCAGGCAATGCCAAACAAAAGCTTAAGTTAATAAAAACTCTTTTCAAAAAACTTCTCTCAACAAAAGATATAAACTAAGTTAAAAATGGAGAAATTCGAAATCAAGTCAGATATTACAGATAGCATGGAAAATCAAGAAGCCAAGGTATATTGTTTAATAATTATGCAGAACTAATTTCATATATTCCTGAATATCATATATATAATTAATTACATTTATGTTAGTTATTATATACTAGAAATATTTGAATCATGAATTCTAGTTTGCTAGTAAAAAACTGCTAGACTATGCCATCCCACAGTGGAAACCGGTAGGCGAGGGATGCCGTTAGGGGAGTACACAAGGTTGAGGCGCTGATAAGCAGTAATTATCCGCTAAAGTACGATGCTAGTAGTGACCGAAAAACATGATAACGATACTCTAGTTTATAGTAAACTAATATGAATTTAATTAAACTATATATATGATAGGAAGGAATAATTAAAAACAAACTGCATAAATAAACAAAAATGACTATAAGCATGTATGATGAAATAAAAAGCTATAAAACTTTGATTTTACATATACTTAAAGATATAGAAATTGATGACATAAAAAGAATTATATGGGAAAAAATATTTGATTATGATTTAGAAGATATATTAAATAAAGAATGGTATGAAATAAATTTACAAGAATTAGATATAGAAAGAATAGATATAAACGATTTAGAAATAGATTCAGATTAAAATGAACTATGAATATTTAGAATATTGGATAGAAACTATGGAGAACATAAGAATATCAAATCATTTAATACAAGATATGTTATAAATAGAATATATAATAAACAATCTTGAAGAAATAATTAGATTAAAACCATTATCAGAAGAAATTTATAATAAAATATATTTTACTCTACAATATATGTATCTTAATTTACGATGAAAGTATGATGAATTCCGCACCCCACAAAAATGGTATCAGAGCTAAGTATGAAAAAACTACTATAGAAAGAAAGAACCACATTAATAGAAAGATAAGTAAATTAAAGAAAAAATTAACTAAATTATATCCGAAATATAAACAAATAAATATTACAAAAATGGATAATCAAGAATTAGAAAGATTAATAGATATTATATCTAGAGTAGAATATAAATATATAAAATATTTAAAATTAAGATGAATAAAGAATATAAAGAAGAACTAAATAACATAATTATGGCAAAAAGAAATGAATTGAAACAAAGAGAAAATTGGCTTAATTATAATATATTTGCAGGAGTTGGTAAGAAATCTATAATAATACAAAGAAAGGCTATTTTACATCTAGAAATACAAATAAATACTCTAGAATATAAACTACAACATGATTTATAAATGAATAAGTAAGAATATGCAATAGACGAAAAAATATTTGAAAACTATGAAGGATTAAAAATAAAGATAATATTTTCTAATCTAGGAAGAAGATATAAGAAAATAGGTGATAATTTAAGTTTGATGTTAGAAAAGGAAACGGTAAAATTAGAAGATAGTTTAGCTGCTATGGTAAGGATAGCAAAAGAAAATTAAGAAATAGATAGAAAAATGGAAATTGAAAAAATAAAACAACAAGCGAAAAAAGAAGTACAACAAATCGAAGAAGTAAAAAATAAAGAAATTTTAGAACTAGAAAAAGAATTAGCAATGTTGAAAGAAATGTATGAAATAAAACAAAAAGAAAAAGAACAAAATAGAAACTTAGCAAATGAGATAAATAAATTTAAAGAAAGATTGCAATTAGAAAATAAATTAGAAGAAAGTAATCAAGATAATATAACTAATCTGCCAGAAGTAAGAATTGATAATATCAATGATGATTTAGAAGAACAATACTCAGAAATAAGTGAAACATATACAGAACTTTTAGACAATATAGATAATACAAAAAATGTAGAAATAAACTCGGGAGATATAGACATGAATGAAAAACCTAGTACATCAGGAGTAAAAAATCCAAAATATATAAATCCAACATACTATAATGCAAATTATGAAAAATATGATAGAGAAAAAACTTTATGGAATAAAAGATTAAATAAATGGACACCTAAACCAACAACTGATCAACATAATTTTTTAGATTTAGACTGTGTAGCAGATATAAATAAAACAATTCAATTATGGATGGGATATATATCAAAACAACTAATAGACAACAAAATAGGAATGACAGAAATACCAGGATATATAGAAAGAACACTTATAGGAACAGTAAAATTATGGTTACAAAATTTAACGGAAGAAAGAATAAATACATTAAGAAATAATAAAAAATTTAATGGAGAAACAGCTACAACATCTATAGAAATATTAAATAAATACGAAATAGTTATAAGAAATGAATTTAGTAGTATGACAACAGAAGTACAAGAACAAAATAAAGAAAAAGTCATAAATAGAAATTTAATGACAAAATTGGCAATATGTAATATGTGTTATATAGATGAATATACATGTGCATTTAGAGAATATTATTATAAAGGAACATATAACATGGAAGAAAGTAAGGAAATAAGAAAATTATATTTTACAAAATTACCAGAACCTTTTAGTTCAAAAATAATAAAAAGCTTGAATGAAGCAGAATTAACAGATACTTTAGGAGCCACATCTTTCACAAGTTCTTTTTTCACTTTTTCCACATTAGAAACACTACCCATAGTCATACGACTCAAAGCATCCGCAACCACGTTGGCTTTGCCGGGGTGGTAAAGGACACTCATGTCATAATCTTTCAACAATTCTAACCATCTCTCTGTCGAAGGTTCAACTTCTTTTGTGGAAACACATATTGAAAACTTTTATGGTCAGTAAATACATCAACATGCACACCACACAAGTAATGCCTCTATATTTTTAAAGCAAAAACTACAACAACTAACTCAAGTTCATGAGTTGGATAATTCTTCTCATGAATTTTGAGGTGCCTAGAAGCATAAGTAATCACCTTGCCATGTTGCATGAGGACACATCCAAGCCCACTTGGGAAACTACAAAGCCTTAATTACCCTCTGGTAAGGTCAACACCGGAGCGGAGGTAAGCTTATCTTTCAACTCATGAAACCCTTTTTCAAAAACTTCCGACCACTCATACTTTACCTTCTTTTGGGTCAAAGCTATCAAAGGAGAAGCAATGGACGAAAATCCATTAACAAATCTTCTATAATAGCCGGCTGCACCCAAGAAACTCCTTATGTCTGTGGGAGTCAAAGGTCTAGGCCAATTTCTAACCGTATACTTCTTCTTCGTATCAACCTCTACACCATCACCAGAGATAATATTGCCAAGAAAAGCAACTGACCTCAACCAAAATTTACACTTGCTAAATTTTGCATAAACTTGGTGTTCTTTGAGGACTTGCAAGGCCAACCTCAAGTGACTCTCATGCTCATCTTCATTCTTGGAGTATATCAAAGTATCATCAATGAGCACAATCAAAAGAGAATCCAGGTAATCTCGGAAAACTCTATTCATTAGGTCCATAAATGCCGCCAGAGCATTTGTTAACCCAAAAGACATCACTAGAAATTCATAGTGACCATATCTAGTTCGGAAAGCTGTTTTGGGAACATCTTCACCTCTCACCCTAAGCTGGTGATATCCAGACCTTAAGTCAATCTTGGAAAAATAGCTAGCACCTTGCAGTTGATCAAATAGATCGTCAATCTGAGGGAGAGGATACTTGTTCTTTATGGTGACCTTATTTAGTTGGAGGAATTGAAATGGGATTCATATCCGGTAACAAATCAATGCCAAAGTCAATTTACCGTTCAGGAGGAACCCCTGGAAGGTTATTAGGAAAAACCTTTGGAAATTCTCTCACTACTGGGACTGACTCAATAGAAGGAATTTCACATTCTGGATATTTAACCCTCACCACATGGTATAAAAAAAACCTTGGCTATCATCGTACAAGCCTTCAAAAAGAAATAATTTGACCCTTGGCATAGAATTTCCCCCCTTCCACTCTGAAATGGGTTCATTAGGGAAATGAAATTTCACTACCCTTGTTCTACAATCTATGGACGCAAAACAATCATGAAGCCAATCCATACCCAAAATGATATCAAAATCAAACATGTCAAGTTCTATCAAATCAACAAGAGTAACTCTATTATTAAGCATTACAGTACATTTCCTATAGACTCTTTTTGCAACTACAGAGTCACCCATTGGGGTACAAACCAAAAAGGGTTCAATGAAAACATCGGGAAGTACATCAAACTTCCTAGCTACCAAAGGTGTGACAAAAGAAAGGGTAGCACCTGGGTCAAGCAAAGCATAAACATTAACTGAGAAAACTTGTAACATACCCGTCACAACGTCGAGAGAGCTTTCTTGTTCACCCCTAGCCTTGAGTGCATAGAAACGGTTCCTTTTTAGAGCTTCAGAACTAGGACCGCTTGATTGAGCTTGGCTATTCCTCTTCACTTGACTCCTTACATTTGGACAATCTTTCACCATATGGCCACCTTTGCCACAACCATAAAAACTATTAGTTCCAACAAGGCATTCACCCACATGTTTCTTACCACACTTACCACAAGTTGGTCTTTCTCTTGGTGGATCAACATTTCTCCCTTTTTGAGGTTTAGGATTAGAACCTTTATCATTGCGATTCTTGGAAAAATTTGAAGGAACTTGGTTTGAAAACCTCTTCTTAAACTTAGGCTTGTCTTGAACATGAAGCCTGCTCTTAGAAGAACAACTTTCAAAAGACTTTGCCTTCTTAGCTTCCCTATTCCTCATCCTTAGACGATTTTCCTCAACCTTTTGAGCATGAAACATCAACCTAGAAAGATCCATATTGTCATGAAGCATGGATGCACAACATTCTTCTTCGAGCTCTTCGAAAACGCCCGTTACATAATGTCTCATTTCATCCCTAGCATTAGAAACCAAAGAAGAAGCATATTTGGACAGTTTAATGAATCTTAAGGAGTATTCCTTAACACTCAAACCTCCCTGACGAAGGTTGATGAACTCTTCTACCTTAGCTTCCCTTTGTTCCCTTGGAAAGAATCTGTCAAGAAATGCCTTTTTGAAGATCTCCCATGTCACAGGACCATCTCCTAAAGACCGACTATCCTTCCACTGATTGTACCATGTCTAAGCCACGCCCTTGAGTTGATAGGCAGAATGCCCAGCCTTCTCAGTAGTACTTACCGCCATAGAAAACAACATATTGTACACCTCATCAAGGAAATCTTGGGGGTCTTCATCAACTTTTATCCAAAGTACATGGGAGGATTAATCCTCGTAAAATCTCTCAAACGGCTAGCCATAGTACTAGCATGTTGGTTATCTCGAGGAACAAACCCTCTGTTAGCTTATATAGTTATGCTTTGAGTTTGGGTGGTGATGGCTTGGGCCATTTGGAACAGGGCTTCCCTCACCTCACCATCCATCATAGCTGGAGGATTCACCGGAACTTGATCATTTGTAGCAGCTTGCACTTGAGGAGGAACTTGATTGCCTTGGGGAGTAGCTCCCGCATTCACAATCTCTTCTTCTACTCTTCTCGCGGCTGTCCTTCTTGTGTTCATCTCCTATAAACACAAGAAAGGGATTAGATGCTAAAAGACATAGTGTCAAAACTCTAAAGGCACGACATAGTATTATCAAGAAAAGAGAAGTTTCCTAGTCATCACATAGCCTCTTATCCATAATTGTGGCGCGTTTCACAACCATGAACAAGACAATAGGTAATGTGGTTTAGTGAGACATAGATCCTAAGGATATTTAACCTCATGCTCTGATACCAAGTTTATCACACCCGGAGAGCACACCGTAGATGCGACCGGCGTCCTCGTCCTCTTAGAAGACTCAAACAAGCCCTTAGAATTCGTCATAACATGTGATCAGTAAAAATTGCGAAAACTTTAAAACTTTTACATTCTACTTGAAGTATACTTAGACTTAATACTTAACATTTATAATGAAACTCGATATTCTAAAAACTTGTCTCACATATATTAAAACCATCTAAGAGTAAAAATCTTGACTTACCCAGTAAATAGTAATTATTCCTTATATGCCTTAGTACAAAAGAATCCAAAGAACATAATGAAAATTGCGTATTCTTAAAACTACTAAAAATCTGCATAAGCTAGAATGTTAAAAAGATAGCATCCCCGAACATGAGGACCTACCAAGACTTGGAGAAAGATTTCCAAGCTTCTTCAAATCGACCTCCTTAAACTTCAATGGCCGAAACCTACAGTTTTAGTAATATAAAGTAATGGGGTTAGTAAGCCACATGTACTAAGTATTGGTATATGCACATAACATTTACGGACATGCATGAAAAAGGATCATTTATCATTTATTTAGGAAACATGCTAAGTCATGTGAATGTCTTCAATGTACATACCATGGAACATATACAAGTTAAGCACTTCATCAACATACAACATGATCATAATCAAAGACTCATTATCATAGAGTCCTATTAACATTCATATTCACTAGATCATATATACATAACATACAAAACACTTACCAATGATCCCATCCCCAACTTTCAAGTGCAATGGTCATGTGAACCCCATAACTCCACACAACCAAGTAGATAAGATAGGAGACGATGAGTAAAGCTTTGCTTCATAAAACTTGTAACATAAGTAGTCATCACTTCATTTAACAATATAACCCAATAACAAATTCATCATAGTGACAAACATCATATAAGAGTAACATCATGTATCATAAACATATAACTTTCAAGTTATAATATTACATAAGAACAATCTACTAGGACTTCCTTTAGAGTCAACTTGTGCAATGTCTAGTCCCATACTCCTAAGTAGATTCTTAAAGTCACCCTAGTCAATGTCCATTTTACATGAGGGAACATTCGCCATAACCGACATAGACCATGTGAGATAAACATGGAATTCAGTGTCATAAAACCCCACACTGAAAGAAGGTGGTCTACCGGCCAAAGTAGAACCAATCATGACACAGCTTTCTAGGTGGATCCACTAGCTAGTATCTTATGGTGGCAACATAGTTCAAGAACTAGGAGATGTATTAGAGACCCATAGTTCCACATTACATGGCAGCCTCTATCTCATGAGAGTCATTGTGACTTACCTTCCAAATAGGGAAGGGACACCTCTCATATCTAGTTCATCGATTCGTAGCTTAAGACCCTTTCTTGAATAACCTTTAAGTTGTCTTTTATCATAAACTTATCATAGGTCATAGGAGATTAACTCCTTGTATAAACATGATCATGAGGTCTTTAGGATTAGATGAGAATTTTCTTTTATCGCAACCCTTCGTGTGTGAGATTAACATAGCATAATCATCTTGTGTAAAGCATACAAGAGGATATCATGACTTGCATTATCTTATTCTTATCATGACCTCACAATAACATGTTCATAGCCTAACATATATACATAGAAACATCATACATAATCAATAGCATTGTAACATCAATTATGGGCTAGCATGACCAACATAGAGTAATCACGACTTAGAAGGCTTACATCTTTCTTCCAAGAACCTTAATCAAGAACTTACGTTCAACTTACAACATTCATAACCATAACATAGTGAAATACTCAATAGCATAGTCAAGAACAACTCCTCAATTCATATACAAGATCAATGCATAATGTAGGATAAGGGAAAGGTTCATTTAAGGGTTCATTCTAGTTTTAGTCCCAATCCCAACATTTTCATATCATCATGTAGTACAAACAACCATACGAAACCATCATCTAGATAATAATATGATTCACACAAATTCTAATACTACAAGTAAAATACTCAACATATTTATGCTTAATCAACCATGGAAAATAATTACTTTTCATCCTCATAAATCTAGAGTTAGGAAGAAAATTCGTTCTGTAGAGTAAAAACCCTAGTATTTGAAGTTCTTAAAAACTTATCTTGAAATGACATCTTGGGGAAAGGAATTCCAAGAGTGAAAAACCCATACCATATAGATGAATAATCCACAAAAGTTGGATGAAAAGCTTGAAGTCTTCGTCTTCTTCCTTAAGCTCTTCTTGTTCTTCAATGGGGTTTGGAAAAGAGAGCGTTTCTTGAGAGATGAGAGAAATTTCGTTTGAATCTTATCTGGACGTGTACAATTGGTGTAAAACTGACCTAATATCCATATATAATTTTCCTATGAATTACCCAAAAGACCCTCCATTTAAATGGGTCTATTTATGAAGTAAATAACCAAAAATACGACTTTAACAATTCTGGGAAGTGGCTGCGCGTCGCGGGGCCAAATCACGTCATTTTTTTGAAAATTTGGGTTGAAGCAGTGAGGTGCGTGTAAGCCTCGCATCGTGAGGCTTCCCCTCACATCTTGAGGAAGAACACCTCGCAAGGAACGGGCTTCGCGACCTGTTCCTCCAATTCTGCATGTTCCCAGGCTGCCAGGCAGACTGCCCACCCATGTTTGGGTCCTCCCCAAGGATCCTTCGGGTGATCCTTGGGGTGTCGTTACAAGACTATTGGACCCTTTGTACTACATACTACCTATCCAAGGTCACTTTACAAGTTTTGGACTTCATTTGGCACTTCGACACCTTCACCAAACATAGGGATGTCAACTAGTTCAAATTAGCTAGTTTCCGAATGTCAAGGTCTTTCTTTGTCGTTTTGGCTCTAACCTTTTCCAAATGAACTTATTACATTATTATAGGTCTGAAAACATCATTTTAAACATTATTAAATTGTTTAAGCTATTGTCTAACTCATGGAATTTCCGGAGTGTTACAAACAATGCCTTCTTCGGCCCTTCTTGCGGCTGCCCTTTGAGTATTCATACCTACAACCAAGATACAAGGTTTAGGTGAAAGCACATAATAAGACTCTAGAGGCACGACATAGGAATGCAAGAAGATGATAGTTTCCTTAAGCATCACATAGTTTCTCATTCATATGTGTGGCGCGCTTCAATATTATGAATAAGAATCTACATAAATGTGGTTTAATGAGACATCAATTCTAGGGATATTCAACCTCATTCTCTGATACCTTGTTCGTCATATTCGGGTAGCACCCCCTAGATTTAACCAGCGTCGGCGTCCTCGCAGAGGACTAAGACAAGACTCTTTAGCCTTCATCATTACATTCATAGGTTAAAAGTGAGGAAATAAAACTTTTCATCTACATCTACTCTATGAGGTTTAAATAGACCTCTCGCTTACACATAATATATTCGTAGCGAGTTTACTTAGACTCCTCGTATAAGAAAATTACACAGTCTTCTACTTTTATGTCACATATATATATATATAAGATACACAATATAGTCTTAAAAGGGATGTGTCAGATTAAACAATCTAAACGAAGTAGAACCACATGGGCATAGCTCTTACACAATGTATAAATGTCAGTTAGGGATTACAACAATATTTTGAAAAAACAAGAGTGAAATGATTGTCTTTAGACTATAAAAATATAACATATCTAGAGTAAGAAACGCTTAATCCTCAAAACTTGAGGGCATACCCTCACTTGGAGAAATGATCCAAGTATTCCTAGCAAATGGCCACAACCTCCTCAATGGTCGGAACCTAAAATGTTTAGGAAAAAAAGGAGAAATAGGGGTTAGCACATCACTTGTACTAAATATGGAAACATATGCACACACAACACAGAAATCATGCTAAAAAGGTACATTTGTTAAAACATTCCAAGTTACTATGAAAAGCCTTATGCATAATCAAGAAACACATATAAGACCATAATCATATATCCCTTAAGTCAATAGCATATTCACCACAAGACCAACATCATCAACTTAAGTCAAGTCAACATAAGTATAGCAAATTAGAACTCATAACTAAAGCAACTCCAATATCATGTTATCACATCAAAGCATGCTCAAGAGTTCACATTATTACAATACAAGCCAAACCCTTACTCATAACCCCTTACCAAGCTTACTAGTGCATAAGTCAAGTAAAGCCCCATAACCCCACTCAACTTAGAAAACCAACCAAAGGATCATGAATAATGTCTAACTCCACATAACATAGCATCACAAGAATCCTTCATAATGTTTAGCAATATAGACCAACAACATGTTCATAAGTGAAATCAACATCATATATCATCATTAACATGTAAAGTCATCATATGCATATCACTCACTTTATAAGAGTATAAGAACACAAGAACAACCTAATAAGACTTCCCTCAAGGCTAACTAGTGCAATGTATAGGTAGAGTCTCATACCCCTATCTAGACTAAGTCAAAACCCTTAGGTCATCCGAGTTAGAGTTCACTTTATTACTTCATTTTACTTTTGGGAACATATTTCCTTAACCGACATAGACCACATGAGCTAATGTGGAATACGGTGACATGGAACCCTACACCGAAAAAAGGTGGACTACTTGGCAAGGTAGTACCAAAACATTAACATAGCATCTATGTGGATCCACTAGCTACTATTTCTATGGAGGCAACATAGTTCAAGAACTAGGAGATGTGCTTGGGGCCCTCTTTATGCTACATGCATTATAGTCTCCAATCTCATGAGTATAATAGTGAACCTACCTTCCCTATTTGGTAATGGACACGCCTCACTACTAGTTCACTCGGTGCTAAGCTAGAGTCCCTTTTGAAATCTCTTTGTTTAATAATCATAACTTAGTTTTGGTAATAGGAGACTACTCCTTATCGACTTTAGCTTAATAGGAATTGTATGAGAACATCCTTTCAATACAACCTTCACATGTGAGATTAACACTTTAACATTATCATATCATTGTAAGGCACATAGGTACTTCATAACCAACCTTATATGACATCTTAACATAATCTCACAATATACATAATCAAGACCTTTCAATTGAATCATCATACCAACACCTACTTAATTCAATCATAAGGCATACTCAGTTGAACTACATCACCAAGTATAAACCACCGTAACAGAAGTAAAGGTTTGAGATCACAAAGACTTACCCAATCTCCTTCACAAGCCATCATCCAAGGTTTTACCATAAACCATCCAATTCAACCCAACACTGGGTGTAATATCATCACACAATATTAATTAACACAATAATAAAGTCAATTGAATCACTACAACTCAATTCAACACTAGTTCATAACCTAGGGTTAGAGACTTGGGTCAAATTCATGATCTATTTCACATACTAGGTTAACTCATGAAGAACTAGAATAATTGAATCATAATACATCATAATCTAAGCATAATAATCGAAAGAAACCATAGATAATACTATTTAGAAGATCAAATTCGTATTAAAACCATGAGAAATAATCTTCTCGAAAACAAATTGTTGAAGAACTCTTTTGGGAAAGGAATCCCAGAATAGAAGAGTTCCCATACCTTGGTATTTAATGAATATTGATGGGGAAAATTGACTTCTTGCTTCCCAAAAGACGTTGACCTAGTTCTCCAGTGGAGTTCCTCTTTTGGGGAGTGAGAAAGAAGAGAGAAGGAAAAGCAATTGTGTTTGGGAAATTGTGGGAGTTGGGTTTGTTTAATTAGGCTTAAGTCTTTATATAAGTCCTTTACTAACTTAATTAGACCTCCCTTAAACCCTAATTAACCAACTAACCAATTAACTAAATAAATGAAACAATTAAAACTCAACAGCAAATACTCAGGCCTGACCTACGAGACCCCGACATACGGTCGGGCCGTCGGTCAGTCGACGGTAACTAAAACCAACTGTCATTTTGGTCAGAGAGTTGCGAAAATGGATTTTTGGGAAAATGGTTAGGTGACAATCGACGGAGGTAATAAGCTCCCCGCTGATTGGCCCACGCTTCGTCGTCTACAACCGTCGATGGCTACTGTCCAAAATGGAAGGGTCCTCCTGAAGGACCTTTTGGGTGGTCCTTAGGGATTCGTACCCAAACGTTTCGACCCTAAAGCTACTCTAATAAATGTTATACACCTTTCCACAAAATTTTATCAATTTTCGACTCTTAAAACCTCATGAAATATACTAAGGCATACTAGCACTTCTTGCACTAGTCTCTAGACGTCATGGACGTTCTTTGACGTTTTAACTCCAAAACTTCCTAAATGACTTTCACACACTATTATTGACCTTATAACAGTGTTACAACTGTTATACACTCATATGAGGCTCTACATTAAGTTTTAGACTTTTGGAGTGTTACATTCTCATTCTTAGTACAAGTGATGTGCTAACCCCTATTTCTCCATTTTCCCCAATATTTTATGTTCCGGTCGTTGAAGTGTTCAAGATCAATTTGCAAGGAAGGCTTGGATAATTTCTCCAAGTGTCGGTATGTCCTCAAGATCTGAGGATGATGCCTTTCTCACTCTACCTATGTTACTTGATATAGTCTATGGGCATTCGTTTCACTCTTATCGTTTCAAGACATTGTTGTAATCCCTAAGTGACATTTATACATTTGTGTAAGGGATATGCCCATATTGTTCTATTCCGTTTAGATGGTTTAATATGAGACATACCTATTAAGATTAATTGGTGTATGTTATATATATTTGACATAAAAGTAAAAGATTATGTAAGCTTCTTATTGGGAGGACTCTAAGTAAACTCCCTATGTATATATTATGTGTGAGAGAGAGGTCTAAGTAAACCTCATAATGTAGATGTAGATGAAAAACTTTAATTTTCTGCACTTTTTAACCTATGAATGTAATAATGAATGCTAAGAGGCTAGTCTGCATCCTGTCCAAGGACGACGACGCAGGTTACGTCTAGGGGGTGCTCCCCGAATGTGACAAACTTGGTATCAGAGCATGAGGTTGAATATCCCAAGAATTGATGTCTAATTAAACCACGTCTGTGTAGATTGTTATTCATAATTTTGAAGCGCGCCACACTTATGAATGAGAAACTATGTCCAAGTATGCTCCATCCTTGTTGTCTAATCCAAGGGATGAGATGAGTCATTTTCTTAGATGAGAGTCCGAAGACTAGGTAGAAGAATGTTGTTCAGCTATGCTTCATGATAATATGAATATCTCTCGTCTAATGGTTGATTCTCAACAGTGGAAGAAAGTATTCTAAGAAGGAAGAATAAAAAAGGCCAAGAGGACAAAGTCTTATGAAGGTGGTTCTTCAAGGTGAAGGTTGGAAATTCAAGACAAGAATAGGTTCAAAAAGAGGTTCTCCAATAAAGTTCCTTATAAGTTTCCCAAGGCTCGTGATGATAGGATGTCTAACCCTAGGTCTCTAAAGGGAAGAGGTACTAGTTCACCAATCAAGAAGCCTACTTGTGGAAAGTGTGACAAGAAGCATATGGGTGAGTGCCTACTTGGGACGGACAATTGCTTTGGTTGTGGCAAAAGTGGTCACAAGGTTAGAGATTTCCCTAATGTGAAGGGGTAAGAGAAGGGTAGTGGGAATGCTCAAGCAAGTGGTTCTAATGTTTATGCTCCGAGGAAGAATCGCATTTATGCTCTCGCTCTAGGAGTGAACAAGAGAGTTCTCCCAATGTTGTGACTGGTATGTTACATGTCTTTTCTATTATTGTATATGCTTTACTTGATATGGGTGCTACATTATCTTTTGTTACTCCTTTAGTAACTAGCGAATTTGATATTTTGACCAATATCATCGGTTGGTGATTCGGTGTTTGAAAATAAAGTATATAGAAATTATCCTATAATGTTGTCCAATACAGTTACTCATCTTGAACTAGTAGAATTTGATATGGTTGATTTTGATGTCATATTGGGGATTGATTGGTTGCATGATTGTTTTGCTTCCATTGATTGTAGAGATAGAGTTGTTAAGTTCAATTTTCATAATGAACCCATTTTAGAGTGGAAGGGAGGAAATTCTATTCCTAGAGTTCGTATCATTTCTTGTTTGAAAGCTTGTAAGATGATCTCCAAAGGGTGTTTATACCATATTGTAAGAGTCAAAGATTTAGACTCCAAAAATCCTCCCATTGAGTTAGTCCCCGTAGTGAGGGAATTTTCGGAGGTCTTTCATAATGATTCCCAGAATCCCTCCCGAACAGGAAATTGATTTTGGTATTGACTTTCTAAAGGATACGAAACCCATCTCAATTCCTCCTTATCGAATTGCTCCGGACGAATTGAAAGATTTGAAGGCTCAAGTCAAAGAATTACTAGGTAAGGGTTTCATTCGTCCTAGTATTTCTCCATGGGGTTCTCTGGTATTGTTTGTGAAGAAAAATGATGGGTCCCTTAGGATGTGTATTGATTACCAACAACTCATTAAAGTCACTATTAAGAACGGTATCCTCTCCCTAGGGTTGATGATTCATTTGATCAACTCCAAGGTGCGAGTTAATTTTCTAAGATTGATTTGAGTTCGGGTTATGACCAACTTAGGGTGAGAGGTGAAGATATACCTAAGACGGCTTTTCGGACTAGGTATGGTCACTATGAGTTTTAGTGATGTCATTTGGATTAACTAATGCCCCGACTGTTTTTATGGACCTAATGAATAGGGTGTTTTGAAGTTATCTAGATTCCTTTGTCATTGTTTTTATTGACAACATCTTGGTACATTCGAAGAATGAGGGTGAGCATATGGACCATTTGAGAGTGGTTTTGCGAGTCCTTAAGGAACACCAACTTTTTGCCAAGTAGATCAAATGTGAATTTTTGGTTGAGATCGGTGGCGTTTCTTGGTCATATCATCTCTAGTGAGGGTGTAGAGGTTGATCCAAAAAAGACTCAAGCGGTTAAGAATTGGCCTAGACCTTTGGCTCCAACCGATATAAGAAGTTTCTTAGGTCTAGCGGGTTACAATAGAAGGTTTGTTGATGGTTTGCGTCTATTACATCTCCTTTGAAAACCTTGACCCAACAGAATGTGAAATTTGAGTGGTTAGAGGCTTGTGAAACAAGCTTCCAAATGTTAAAAGATTGGCTAACCTCCGCTCCGGTGTTGACCTTAACGGAGGATATCAAGGGTTTTGTGGTATATTGTGATGCTTCTCGAATTGGTTTGGGTTGTGTCATTATGCAACATGGTAAGGTTATAGCTTATGCCTCTAGGCAACTTAAGATTCATGGAAAGAAGAACCCAACTCATGATCTTGAGTTAGTGGCCGTGGTGTTTGCCTTGAAATTATGGAGGCATTATCTTTATGGTGTCCATGTTGACGTGTATACCGACCATAAGAGTCTTCAATATGTGTTTACCCAAAAGAAGTTGAATCTCCGACAAATAAGATGGTTGGAATTGTTGAAAGATAGGATATGAGTGTTTCCTACCACCCCGACAAGGCCAATGTGGTTACGGATGCTCTAAGTCGTATAACCATGGTAGTATGTCTCATGTAGAAGAAGCCAAGAAAGACCTAGTCAAAGATGTTCATAGGTTGGCTCGTTTGGGTGTAATATTTTAAGATTCTCCTAATGGTGGCTTTATGGTCCATCATAACTCCGAATCATCTTTGGTGGTTGAGGTGGTGTCTAAGCAACACCTTGATCTATCATTGATGGAGTTGAAGGAATTCGTTCTTGCTAAGCATCATGAGTCATTCTCCTTAGGGGGGTGTTTTGTGGTACTAAGAGAGGTTGTGTGTGCCCAATGTAGATGATTTTGAGAAACCGAATTCTTGAGTAAGTTGATGGTTCCCGTTATTCTATTCATCCGGGTTCGACTAAGATGTATCATGACCTTAGAGTAGTTTTTTGGTGGGATGGCTTGAAAAGGAACATAGCGGAATTTGTTGCAAACTGTCCAAATTGCCAACAAGTGAAAGTCAAACACCAAAAGTCTGGTGGCTCACTCCAAGAAATGCAAGTTCCTTCTTGGAAGTGGGAAGACATAAACATGGACTTCATAGTTGGTTTTCCTAAGACTCAAAGGTAAAATGATTCTATATGGGTGGTTATGGATAGGTTGACGAAATCCGCTCACTTTATCCCCGTTAAGTCTACTTATTCAGCGGAAGAGTATACAAGGATCTATATCAATGAGATTGTGAGTCATCATGGGATCTATTTATCCATCATTTGGGATAGAGGTTCTCAATTCACATCTCAGCTTTTGAGGTCTTTCCAAAATGGGTTAGGTACACAAGTGAAGTTAAGCATCACTTTTAATCCACAAACGGATGGTCAAGCGGAGCGTAGTATTCAAACCCTTGAGGGTATGCTTAGGGCTTATGTTATTGACTTGAATGGAAGTTTGGATGAACATTGTCACGCCTCAAAACCCATTAAGACGGACAGGCACCCGATGCCCTAATGGCCCGAGAGAACCAACCTACAACCTGTTCTTACTGAGCATATACTATAACAATTGAGACAAGTTAACTTTGGATGTAGCGATACAAACCAACGTAAGTAGATTCAAAAGTTATATACAAGACTTGGCTGTTTAGGCCACAACTCCTTAATACACAACTGAACCATGTACATACGTCTACAAAGCCTCTAAAAGATAGAAGACTAGAGTAGGTCGGGACAGACCCCGCCTTACCCTTAACTACGATACAATACCAAACGAATTTACCAAGGACTTAATAAAGCTCCGAATCAACTTGGAGCTCACCAAAAGTAGCAGAATTTCGAGTGCTCCTACTGAGGAGGTCTACTAGCTGGAGTACCTGAGCCTGCAGCATGAAATGCAGCGTCCCCAATACGGGACGTCAGTATGAAAAATGTACTGAATATGTAAGGAAAAAAGTATATGTAATACAAGGCTCAAATGAATTCAAGTAGCAACATATGAGTGCTTAGATTAGGAGAGAAGACCACCTTTGCTTACTCTTATGGGATCAAGTAAGCTACATTCTTTTCTTTACCTTGTTGTATGTTATAATCTTTGTTGGGCATGTGATACAAGTGACCAGCTGATCAGTGGTAGAAGAGGATGACCCATAATTACACAACTTGGGATCGGCCCATGCTAGGCTTTCGCCCCTGAGCTGCCACCCTTCTATACCAATAGGGATCGGCCCATGCTAGGCTTTCGCCCCTGAGCTGCCACCCTTAATTATATAGATTTCTTCACTTAGATTCTTTAATCTTTAAGATTATTGTTAATTAGTTCATAACTCTTTTGAGATGTTATTTTGGATAATCGTAACACTTTGAGATGTTGATTTGGTGGTCATAATCATCTTGGAGACATGAGATTACGGAACAGTAGTGGAATACATGAAAACAATACTTTCAGGCATTAACAATGACATAAGGAGCTATGAAACATCAACACCTTACTTTAAGACCTTAATGGCACAATTGACTTCAATTGGCTTAGGAGAAGGATTCATCAAACTTTCTTTTGCAAATACCATTTCTATAACAGCACAAGGGAAAATTACACAAGTATAGAGTAGTGAACATATAATAAAGTAGTTCCATGTACTTAGAATGGGAAAAGAAATATTGTTAGCTATTTGGAGATAGTACGCTGCCACCATGCTTTCTTTTCTAGAAATAGAACTTATGAGAATCACTTCATTGATATTAATTGCAGGTGCCAGATTTCATGCCAAAAGGATATATAATCGAATAGCCTTACATACATTATATTTATGACCAATACCACTATCACGATTCAGCCTTCCTTATTGGGTGCTAATCTACAACATAAGTCATGATTAAGCTAACATCAGCAGCTAATCACAATAAGGTTCTCCAAAACAGTAGCTAAAAATATTTGATGGAAATCAGGCCCATACAACCCTTACATAAATGGTGAACCACCACACCCTTCCTCTACACATTAATACAACTTCAAACATCATTTCCAGAGATACCCAAACAGCCCTCAACAACAATATTCATAAGGCAGACACTATCAATCTCAAATCTTTCAGCATAATAGGAGAATATTGACTCAAAGATTTATCATCATCCATGAATTCTTGATAAATATATACAAAATTCTCCAATCCAAACATGATCAAAGAGAAGAAAACAAATGGGTTGAAGTCTTACCTTAATTCTGGAAATTTATCCTCTAAACTTGTATTTCAAGAATTCAAACTCTCCTTCAAACTTCTTACTTGAAAATGAGACAGCACTCAAGAATCCCTAAGGTGTTTTAGGGCTGCTTATTGAAGCCAAGAGAGACCAAGAAAGAAACTTAAGAAAATCTAAAATTTTGCAAGTTCAAAATGGAGAATAAGACTTGATCCTTATCCTTTGAAAAAGGAGGTGTTATGCCGACCACTTCTTGACCAATTTTGGGCCATATAATTGTCAAGTAGGTGCCCCACCTGCTTGTTCCCTTTACTATGGGCCCTTTTTGGACTTAATAATATGGACCTTGGCTGTCCCATTTTTCCTTGTGTTCTTTAATCCGCGTGGACAAGATTAGTTGCATAAGGTGGTACACACTTGCCCATACATGGTAAAGACATCTGAGGGATTACTTACTTAGTTTCACTTGGGCTTTATCCATAATGGCAGAGGCAATTTTTGGAGTGTTGGGCCTGTCTTTTCATTCACATTTTCTTTAATAGGGTTTGGGCTTCAAATGAGCCATTAAATATAACCGAAATCTGGTCAATCAAACTTGGGCCCTTTACTATAATAAGCGCAAATAGGGTGATGCAGCTGCAGCTCAAGACCAACTTGATAAGTTACTTAAATACTTTCCGGCATGCGGAGTTAACTTGCAATACTTTGCAAAATGTGCAAGGCATTAGATCAACCTTCCAAGCTAGTTTAAACCAACACTAATCATGTAAGAAACATGATCCCTCACCTACACTATAAGTATATGTCAAGTATAACATGAATAGAACTACCACATACAAAAATACAGGCCGTTACATCCTTCCCCCCTTAGAACATTCGTCCTCGAATGTTAGCATGGTTGTGCGGCCTAAACAAGTTCAAGCCTAAGCTAGTACTACTATTAATCACATTGAACATATAGACTTATACTTACTTGCCAATGCCTCCACTAACATTTTGATCATTCCCACCAGCGTGGAAGAGGTGAGGATACTTCAATTTCATTGCTTCTTCTGCTTCCCATGTAACTTCTTCTACTTGTTGGTGTCTCCATAGAACTTTTACAGAAGCTACTTCTTTATTTCTTAACTTCCTAACTTGTCGATCCAGAATAGCAATGGGTACTTCTTCATAAGTGAGATCATCTGTAACCTGTACGTCTTCAGTAGGAGTAATACGAAATGGATCACCTACGCATTTCCGTAGTATTGAGACATGGAACACCGGATGAACTGATGAAAGATCTTGTGGTAGCTCTAACTCATAGGCTACTTGGCCAAATTTTCGGATAATCTTATATGGCCCTATATAGCGTGGACTCATCTTTCCCTTTTTACCAAACCTCATTACCCCTTTCATCGGAGACACCTTCAAGAACACCCAATCCCCTATAGAAAATTCTAGTCCTCTCCTTCTAATATCTGCATATGATTTATGTCGACTTTGAGCTGTTTCTAGCCGCTGCTGTATCACTTTGACTTTTTCCATAGCTTGATGAACAAGATCTGGCCCAAATAAGGCAGTTTCACCCGTTTCGAACCAGCCAATTGGTGATCTACACTTTCGACCATATAAAGCTTCATAAGGTGCCATTTTAATGCTCGAATGATAGCTATTGTTATAAGCAAATTCAATAAGTGGTAGGTGATCATCCCAGCTACCCTTTAAATCTAATATACAGATCGCAGCATATCCCTCAAGTGTCTGAATCGTACGTTCCTGCCTGCCTCCTTTGAGGATGAAAGGCGTACTATAATTCACAACTTATGTTCCCAACTCGTTTGAAATGACTTCAAAAATGTTGCCTGTAATTTGAGCTCCTCTATCCGATTATTATAAAGAGTGGCACTCCATGTTAGTCGAACTAATCTCGTTAATGGTACAACCTCGCAATGCTCTTCATCTGTATAAGTAAGTCTTCAACGGCAAGAAGGGGTGGCTGCTTTGGTAAGTCTAGAATCAGCTATTCCCATATAGAATTCAAACTTTTCCTTTCACGGAAATGAGCGAGGCAAACCAGTAACAAAACCATGTTGATCATGGTCCCATGTCCCAAATTGGAAGTTCTATACGCTGCATTAGCCGTCCAGGCTTTTTTGGTTGTTCGACTTTTACCTGTTGACAGTTTGGATACTGAGCCACGAATTCCTGCAATGTGTCTTCTTCATGTTCCGCCCACCAATACTTTCGTTCAAGTCATTATACTTTTTAGTTTGCCCGGATGAAACGAGTACTTGAAATTAATTTCTTTCCCTCATGATCCTCTTTCTTAGTCGCTATTGGGTCAAACGACAATCTGTTTTGACTCGAAGTAACCCCGTCTTGCGGTAAGCTTCAAACGCCTTTGTCATACATTAGTACATTCTCTATTAAGTTTGTAAAAGAATGGGAACAGTGTACTGGGCCCCCTTTCGCTTCCTTCCACTATTAATGAGGATTCTGCCGCATTTTGCACAATTACCCCTTCGTCTTGAGATGCAAGAAGGCGAACGCCCAAGTTAGCTAGTTGGGAAAGATCCTTAGTCATTCCTTGTCTTTCCATAGACTTCCCATAAGTGGTTGCCATTATTTTACGGCTTAAAGCATCAGCTACTACATTAGCTTTACCGGGATGATATAAGATGTCAATGTCATAATCTTTTAATAGCTCCAGCCACCTTCGCTGCCGCAGATTTAAGTCTTTTTGCTTAAAAATATATTGCAAGCTTTTGTGATCAGTGTATATGTCAACATGAACTCCATACAAGTAGTGGCGCCATATCTTCAAAGCAAACACAACTGCTGCTAGCTCTAGATCATGGGTTGGATAATTTTTCTCATGTGGCCGCAGCTGCCTTGAGCCATAAGCTATAACTTTACCATGCTGCATCAATACACAACCTAAGCCCACTCCCGAAGCATCACAATACACTACATAGCCTTCTGTACCTTCTGGAAGTACCAACACAGGTGTAGAAGTTAATTTACTCTTCAGCTCTTGGAAGCTTCTTTCACACTCATCGCTCCACAGAAACTTGGTTCCTTTGTGTGTTAGCTTTGTTAAGGGTGCAGCCATGGAAGAGAATCCTTCAACAAACCTTCTGTAATAACCTGCCAATCCAAGAAAACTACGGATCTCCGTAGGCGTTGTAGGTCTTGGCCATTTTTTCACGGCTTCTATTTTCTGGTTATCAACCCTTATTCCTTCCTCGGATACGATATGACCTAGGAATGCCACAGATTTCAACCAAAACTCACATTTAGAGAACTTTGCATACAATTTACGATCACGGAGAAT
>JABWTJ010000027.1:2511153-2603539 GCA_016801875.1 Solanum sitiens | reverse complement strand
TATTCCTCTAAGGGAAGTCAACACTCTATAAGGAACAAATGGTGAATATTCCTCTAAGGGAAGTCAACACCTCTCAATGTCAAGTTCGCTCGGTGCTAAGCTAAGTCCCCATTTGTAGAGAAGCCTTTAATCTTTATTAATCTTCTAAATTTAATTAGATAGAAGGGTCAATCCTTTGTATAATCATCATAATAGCTCAATAAGAATTGTATGAGAATTAGTCCTTTCATAACAATCCATATAGGTGAAAGTCAACCCTTGTACATCTCATCATAATAGGGCACATCGAACAACTTCCCTATATTACATTACACTTAGCAACCTCACAACCAACCTAAGCATATAAGTTCATGTATCATATCAACTTATCATATCAATCAAAGCATACTTCAACATAACATTATCACTTGATGACAATTAACCATAATTTGAAGTAAAGGCTAGGATCATCAAGACTTACCAATACTCCTCCCTAGTCCATCAATAAAGGGCCTTACCATCAACCCATAGATCAACCAATCTTAGATCATCACATCGATGTAATTCAATAATAAATCACAAGAACTAATCAAGGAGAAGCACTATACTATGAAGCAATACTACATCAAAGCCTAGTAACATGATCTCAAGTGTATCTTCTTAACTTAGATTCAATATTCAAGAACATAGGTGTGAAGAACTTCTATTCATCATAATAGATCCATAATCAATACAATGACAATCATTACAAACCATTTAACTTATTATGAGGTCAATTCTATCAAACTCAACCTAATCCATATCAATTCAACATTTAGGGTTAAGGGTTAGGGGTCATCACCCACAACCTAGATCAAACTACATCAATTAACCATAATCAAGTTACAATTCATGATAATCTATTCATTCTAACCCAAAGAATACATAATTACTCAATTCACATGATCAAATTCGGATTTGGATGAAACCCATAAGAAACTCAACTTTTTGGAAAAAAGCTTTGAAGGAACCCTTTGAGGAAAGAATCTCAAAGGTGAATTAGATCCCATACCTTAAGATTTGATGACGTTTTGATGGTGAATTTCGTGCTAAATCAACCCCCAATGATTTCCCCAAGTTGATCTCCAATGGAGTCTTCCAATAGAGAGAGAAAGTAGAGAGAAGGAAGAGAGTTTTGTTTTTGAGAGAATGATTAGGCTAATGAGGGTTGGGTATTTATAGTGGGGTCTTAAGTCACTTAATTAGTCTCTCTTAAACCCCTAATTACCCCTAAGTCAATTAATTAATTAACTAACTAAAACTAACTTTTCCAAAACTGCCACAGACCTTCCACGACGGATCCCCGACGACGGTCCGTCGTGGTCATGACGAACTGACATCCCTCCGTCCTGCACATCCGTCACGTTGGTCAGAGACTTGTGCAGGCGGAGGCTTTCTCCCCAGACACCAAGGATGGCACGACGGTCCGTCGTGGGCGTGACGGACAGACATCCCTCCGTCCTGCACATTCGTCACGTTGGTCAGAGACTTGTGCAGGCGGAGGTTTGTCCTACGGCACCAAGGCTGGCACGACGGAGACCTTGACGTCCCGTCGCGCCTGTGACGCCCCGTTATGGGTTCCGTCATGCCCTGCTATTTCTAGGGTCCTCCTCGAGGGTCCTTGTTTGGTCCTCGGGGAGTCGTACCCTGACTTTTCCAGAATGAAACCATCCCACACTATATTTTACACCTATGGTAACAACCATTTACCATATTCCGACTCTTTAACTAGGTTAACTCAAAAGGACACTCTAGCCCTCTTATGACCCAATTTGCCGGACGTATAAGAATTTTGGTTAAAACACCACTTCAAAGACTCTAAATATGCCTAATTGGGTAAGAACACTGGTTTAGATCCTAAGGAGACCATTTAAGTCTTATCACATGACCTCGGTATTTCAAAATGTTACATTATCCCCCCCTTAGGAACATTCGTCCCCGAATGACACCAAACACTCTTAAAATGTGGGAGTAGACTCAAGACTAGCAGCTCAACCAATTCACAATATTTAGTTAGCATGTACTATATTATTTCATAAAAAAAAATACTTCAAAACATCAATTTACGATATCTAAATCACCAAACTTGTCTCAAATATGCAAGAAACCAAACAACTTCCAAATTTATCTAAGGTCACCTTAAAGCGCCTTCATTTTAGAAGTCTCCAAACTAGGAGTTTTGCAAAGTTTCACAAAAACAACAGAGATTCACAATATCTAACGTATTTTTATCATTAGAGAGAGATACTAACCTTACACATCAAAAAGATGAGGATAACGGGTTTTCATGTCGGCTTCCGCCTCCCATGTTCCACCCTCAACTAGGTGGCTCCTCCATAGCACCTTTACGGAAACCACCTCTTTGTTCCTCAACCTTTTCACTTGCCTATCAAGGATTTGAACCGGAACCTCCTCATAAGAGAGGTTATCCTTGACTCCGAGGCCTTCAAGAGGAAGAATAGACTCGGGATTCCCGACACACTTCTTCAACATGGAGACATGGAAAACTGGATGAACCAAAGCTAGCTCATTGGGTAATCTTAAACGAAAGGCAACTTTACCAACCCTTTCTAAAATCTCATAAGGGCCTACATATCGAGGGCTCAACTTCCCTTTCTTGCCAAATCTTACCACACCCTTCATAGGTGAGATTTTTAAATACACTTTATCACCCTCTTCAAACTCCAAGTCCCTTCTTCTATTATCGGCATAGGACTTTTGTCGACTATAGGCTGTTTGCAACCTATTTCTTATGATATGTACATTCTCCAATGTCTTGTAAATCAAGTCGGGACCGAATATCGATGACTCACCTACTTCAAACCATCCTATAGGAGACCTACACCTCCTTCCATACAAGGCTTCATAGGGAGCCATGGAGATGGACGAATGAAAGCTATTATTATACGCAAACTCCACCAACGGCAAATGCTTATCCCAACTCCCTTTAAAATCAATGATGCAAGCTCTAAGCATATCCTCAAGAGTTTGAATCGTGCGTTCCGCTTGACCATCCGTTTGAGGATGGAAGGCGGTACTTAATTTCACTTTAGTACCAAACCTTTTTGAAATGACTTCCAAAATCTAGATGTGAGTTGTGTACCTCTATCCGAAATGATGGATAACGGAATACCATGACGACACACAATCTCATCTATGAAAATCTTCGCATAATCTTCCGCCGAATATGTAGATTTGACGGGGATAAAGTGAGCGGACTTAGTCAATCTATCAACAATCACCCATATAGAATCATATGACTTTTGAGTCCGAGGCAACCCTACTACGAAATCCATATTAATGTCTTCCCACTTCCAAGTAGGAATTTGGATCTCCTGTAGTAAGCCACCCGGCTTTTGATGTTCCGCCTTCACTTGTTGACAATTCGGACATTTAGCAACAAATTCCGCTATATCCTTCTTCAAACCTTCCCACCAATATATTTCTCGAAGGTCATGATACATCTTTGTAGAACCGGGATGGATGGAATAGTGGGATCCATGGGCTTCATCAAGGATCCGATCCCTCAACCCATCTACATCAGGAACACACAACCTCCCTTGATACCTCAATACACTATCTTCTCCTAAGGAGAAAGACTCGTTCGCCTTGCCAAGAACCGATTCCTTTAATTCCATCAATAGTTGGTCAAGGTGTTGTTTGGACTTCACCTCAACCACCAATGATGACTCGGAGCTATGATGAACCGTGGCACCTCCATTTAGCGAACTCACCAATCGCACTCCCAATCTAGTCAAACGATGAACATCTTTTACTAGATCTTTCTTATCTTCATCTATATGAGTCACACCACCCATAGTCATACGGTTTAAAGCATCTGCCACCACATTTGCCTTGCCGGGATGATATAGGACACTCATATCATAATCTTTCAACAACTCTAACCACCTTCTTTGTCGAAGATTCAAATCTTTTTGAGTAAACACATATTGAAGGCTCTTATGATCAGTGAAAACATCTACATGAACACCATACAAGTAGTGTCTCCATATTTTTAAAGCAAACACCACGGCCGCTAACTCAAGGTCATGAGTAGGATAATTTCTCTCATGCACCTTAAGTTGCCGCGAAGCATAGGCAATCACCTTCCCATTCTGCATAAGCACACACCCCAAACCTACGCGGGATGCATCATAATACACAATGAACCCTTTAGATCCTTCCGGTAAAGTTAAAATCGGAGCGGAAGTAAGCCTATCCTTCAATAATTGAAAACTCTTCTCACATGCCTCTGACCATTCAAACTTTTTGCCTTTTTGAGTCAATGAAGTCAAAGGAGATGCAATGGAAGAAAAACCTTCTACGAACCTTCGATAATAACCCGCTAGACCCAAGAAACTCCTAATATCAGTTGGGGTCAAGGGTCTAGGCCAGTTTCTTACCGCATCTGTCTTCCTTGGGTCTACCTCAACTCCCTCACTAGAGATGATGTGCCCAAGAAATGCCACCGACCTTAGCCAAAACTCGCACTTGCTATACTTGGCGAACAATTTATGTTCCCTAAGGGTTTGCAATACTACCCTTAGATGATCCATGTGGTCAACCTCATTTTTCGAATACACCAAGATATCATCGATAAATACAATAACGAATGAATCAAGGTACTTTCGAAACACCCTGTTCATCAGATCCATAAACGCCGCCGGAGCATTTGTGAGACCAAAAGACATAACCACGAACTCATAATGCCCATATCGAGTCCGAAAAGCTGTCTTTGAAATATCTTCATTTCTCACCCTAAGCTGGTGGTACCCTGACCTCAAATCAATCTTTGAGAAGTAACTCGCTCCTTGGAGTTGATCAAATAAATCATCAATCCGAGGAAGAGGATACTTGTTCTTGATGGTAACCTTGTTGAGTTGCCGGTAATCAATACACATCCTCAAGGACCCATCTTTCTTTTTCACGAACAAGACCGGAGCACCCCATGGAGAAATGCTAGGCCTTATAAAGCCCTTGTCTAGCAAATCTTTAAGTTGTGCATTCAATTCCTTTAACTCGGCCGGAGCCATTCTATAAGGAGGAATAGAAATAGGATTTGTTTCCGGTAGCAAATCGATACCGAAATCGATTTCCCGTTCGGGAGGAATGCCAGGAAGGTCATCAGGAAAAACCTCCGTAAATTCACTCACCACGGGGACTGACTCTATAGGAGGAACTTTGGAATCCACTTCTTGGACTCTCACAATATGGTAGAGAGACCCCTTCGGGATCATTTTACACGCCTTTAGGCATGTTATGAAACGACCTCTAGGAAGAGAATTTCCACCTTTCCACTCTATAACGGGTTCATTTGGGAAACAAAACCTCACAATTTTGGTCCTACAATTGATGGAAGCGAAACTAGCATGCAACCAGTCCATACCTAATATGACATCAAAATCAATCATGTCTAGCTCAACTAGATCAATATGAGAAACTCTATGAGGTATTGAAATAGGACAATTTCGATAGACTCTTTTTGCTACCACTGACTCACCCACCGGGGTAGACACCAAAATAGGTTCATGCAAAACATCGGGTAATGTACTAAATTTCTTAGCTACCAATGGAGTAACGAAAGACAACGTAGCACCCGGATCAAGTAATGCATACACATCAATGGCAAAGATTTGTAACATACCAGTCACCACATCGGGAGAGGCCTCTTAGTCATCTCTAGTACGAAGAGCATAAAGACGGTTGTTTTTGGGAGCACTATTAGAACCACTTGGATGACCACCCCTCTCTTGTCCCTTAGCATTTGGACAATCCCGCACCTTGTGACCAATCTTTCCACAACCATAGCAATTTCCCGTTCCAATCAAACATTCTCCATAGTGGCCTTTACCACACTTAGAACATGTAGGCTTCTCATTAGATGAGTTCCCATCCTTTCCCTTGGCAACTTTTGGTCTAGGAGCTTTAGAAACCCTAGTCTTGGGAAATTTGGATGGAACGTGGTTTGAGAACCTCTTTTTGAATCTAGGCCTGTCTTGATTTCCCAACCTATCTTTGGAAGTTTCACTCTCAGAAGACCTTGTCCTCCTTGAGTCCTTATCCTTCCTTTTTGATCTAGCCTCCTCAACCCTTCTTGCATGCACCATGAGACGACCAATGTTCATGTTATCATGTAGCATAGCCGATTGACACTCCTCTTGTAAATCGTCCGATATACCTGTCACATATCGACTCATTTTGTCTCTAGGATCGGAGACCAAAGACGGAGCATATTTGGCCAATTGAGTAAATTTCAGAGAATACTCATGAACACTCATCGTTCCTTGGCGGAGATTGATGAATTCCACCACCTTCGTTTCCCTCATCTCTCTAGGGAAGAACCGATCAATGAAGGCCCCTTTGAATAACTCCCACGTCACTAACCCACTTCCAAGTGGCCTGTTGTCCTTCCATTGTGCATACCATATCTGAGCGACATCTTTGAGTTGGTAGGAGGCCAACTCGGCATTCTCGCTAGACGACAGCCCCATAGCACACAAAATCTTGTGAACCTCATCAATAAATTCCTGAGGGTCTTCATCAACCTTCGACCCATAAAAGACAGGAGGATTCATTCGAGTGAAATCCCTAAGTCTAGAGGCCATAGTCTGTTCATGGACTCTAGGTGCCAAATCCCTATTGGCTTGGGCAGTCATAGCTTGGGCTTGCACTGTTGCGGCTTGAGCTTGAGTAGTCATGGCTTGAGCCATTTGAGCAATAATAGCTCTCATCTGAGCCTCTGTCATCGGTGGAGGATCAGCAAAAACCTGGTCATCAATAGCAACCTCTTCAAGAGGAGGAGCAGGTTCATCACGAGGAATTCCCGCAGCAGCCATCTCTTCCTCAAGTCTTTGAGCCGCATTTCTTCTTGTATTCATCTCCTATAACCAAAACACAAGGTTCAGGCGAACGCATATCCGACGTACATTCTAGGGCCACGATATGGATTTCCAACAATGAGAATGATTCCTAATCATCAAATAAGTTCCTATTCATAAGTGTGGCGCGCTTCACAATTATGAATACAAACTTAAATAACGTGGTTGAGAGAGAGACGTTAACATCAAGGATATTCAACCTCATGCTCTGATACCAAGTTTGTCACATCCGGGTTTACCCCCTAGACGTAACCGGCGTCGTCGTCCTCTCGGAGGACTAAGACAAGCCTCTTAGCTTCGTCATAGCATTCATCGACTAAAAATCAGTAAGAATTAAAAACTTTTTATCTAGAACTACTCGGAGGTTTACATAGACCTCTACATACACATCATTATATATATCAAGTATACATAGACTTGTTCATATACGAAGATTACTTAGTCTTCTACTTTTATTTCATACACTTATATATTGAGAAAATAATAGTCATAAAACCGTCTCATCTCATAGACCATCTATCGATCACAATAAGTCTTGGGCATAGCCCTACATCAAATGAAAGAAGCCACATATAGGCTGTCTACTACATCGTCTCAAGAGAACAATAGAGTCAACATAGAATCATAGTAACTACACATCATAAAAGAGAGATATCGGCCACGTCCTCGAGAGAGTGAGGACCTACCACTTGGATGACAAATTATCCAAGTCTTCCTTCCTAGCAATTTGGATCAAGCTCAGCGACCCGAACCTAAAATGTTTGGGGAAAAGGGAAAGAAAAGGGATTAGTACTCCACATGTACTAAGTATGAAATCTCATATACAATTACCAATCAAATATATTTAGAAAGGGACATTTATGAAAACATAATAGACTACATATGAAATTATACCATAGCAAAGCAAAGCATACTAATGATAACCTTCAATAAGTCACAAGTGCAATGATCAAGTAAAATTACCATATCTCCTACTCAATCAAGTAACCTACCAAGACTACAATTAGCAATTTACTCACCAACATACTCGTCATGTCATGATACATCCTACTTCAAGCAAAGACAACAACATTATATTCATAAGCATGTTACTCAACATACCAACCTTTTTCATCATACTATCGCCTTACATACATAATATTGACCTCTCAAAGTTCCTATCAAGGCAAACTCGTGCAAGGCGTAGGTAGAGTCCCATACCCCTACCTAAGCTAAAGCCAACCTCTCAAGTTACTTTAATTAGCCTATACCTTATTCATTCATTCATTTTAGTTTAGGGAACATTTGCCTTAACCGACATAGACCACATAATCGAATGTGGAATCCGGTGTCATGAAACCTTACACCGATGGAAGGTGGTCTACCGGCCAAGGTAGAACCTAACGTGAACATAGCTATCTAGGTGGATCCACTAGCTAGTATCCTATGGTGGCAACATAGTTCAAGAACTAAGAGATAGGTATTCCCTCTATATACCATTCGGTAATGGGGCCTCATCTCATGAGAATTCATGAGTGAATATTTCTCAAGGAAAGTCAACACTTCACGTAGATCCATAGGTGAGTATTCCTCTAAGGGAAGTCAACACTCTATAAGGAACAAATGGTGAATATTCCTCTAGGGGAAGTCAACACCTCTCAATGTCAAGTTCACTCGGTGCTAAGCTAAGTCCCCATTTGTAGAGAAGCCTTTAATCTTTATTAATCTTCTCAATTTAATTACATAGAAGGGTCAATCCCTTGTATATCATCATTATAGCTCAAATAAGAATTGTATGAGAATTATGTCCTTTCATTAACAATTCATATAGGTGAAGTCAACCCTCGTACATCTCATCATAATAGGGCACATCGAACAACTTCCCTATATTACATTACACTTAGCAACCTCACAACCAACCTAAGCATATAAGTTCATGTATCATATCATCTTATCACATCAATCAAAGCATACTTCAACATAATATTATCACTTGATGACAATTAACCATAATTTGAAGTGAAGGCTAGGATCATCAAGACTTACCAATACTCCTCCCTAGTCCATCAATAAAGGGCCTTACCATCAACCCATAGATCAACCAATCTTAGATCATCACATCGATGTAATTCAATAATAAATCACAAGAACTAATCAAGGAGAAGCACTATACTATGAAGCAATACTACATCAAAGCCTAGTAACATGATCTCAAGTGTATCTTCTTAACTTAGATTCAATATTCAAGAACATAGGTGTGAAGAACTTCAATTCATCATAATAGATCCATAATCAATACAATGACAATCATTAAAGACCATTTAACTTATTATGAGGTCAATTCTATCAAACTCAACCTAATCCATATCAATTCAACATTTAGGGTTAAGGGTTAGGGGTCATCACCCACAACCTAGATCAAACTACATCAATTGACCATAATCAAGTTACAATTCATGATAATCTATTCATTCTAACCCAAAGAATACATAATTAACTCAATTCACATGATCAAATTCGGATTTGGATGAAACCCATAAGAAACTCAACTTTTTGGAAAAAGCTTTGAAGGAACCCTTTGAGGAAAGAATCTCAAAGGTGAATTAGATCCCATACCTTAAGGTTTGATGACGTTTTGATGGTGAATTTCTTGCTAAATCAACCCCCAATGATTTCCCCAAGTTGATCTCCAATGGAGTCTTCCAATAGAGAGAGAAAGTAGAGAGAAGGAAGAGAGTTTTGTTTTTGAGAGAATGATTAGGCTAATGAGGGTTGGGTATTTATAGTGGGGTCTTAAGTCACTTAATTAGTCTCTCTTAAACCCCTAATTACCCCTAAGTCAATTAATTAATTAACTAACTAAAACTAACTTTTCCAAAACTGCCACAGACCTTCCACGACGGATCCCCGACGACGGTCCGTCGTGGTAATGACGAACTGACATCCCTCCGTCCTGCACATCCGTCACGTTGGTCAGAGACTTGTGCAGGCGGAGGCTTTCTCCCCAGACACCAAGGATGGCACGACGGTCCGTCGTGGGCGTGACGGACAGACATCCCTCCGTCCTGCACATCCGTCACGTTGGTCAGAGACTTGTGCAGGCGGAGGTTTGTCCTACGGCACCAAGGCTGGCACGACGGAGACCTTGACGTCCCGTCGCGCCTGTGACGCCCCGTCATGGGGTCCGTCATGCCCTGCTATTTCTAGGGTCCTCCTCGAGGGTCCTTGTTTGGTCCTCGGGGAGTCGTACCCTGACTTTTCCAGAATGAAACCATCCCACACTATATTTTACACCTATGGTAACAACCATTTACCATATTCCGACTCTTTAACTAGGTTAACTCAAAAGGACACTCTAGCCCTCTTATGACCCAATTTGCCGGACATATAAGAATTTCGGTTAAAACACCACTTCAAAGACTCTAAATATGCCTAATTGGGTAGGAACACTGGTTTAGATCCTAAGGAGACCATTTAAGTCTTATCACATGACCTCGGTATTTCAAAATGTTACATTAAGTGTCCCTAACATTTAACCCAACATTTTATCATTCCTAGGGTATGAATTTTCATAGTTTGAACATTCGATTCTACAGCCTATCAAAATCCTAGGTCAGAAACACAACATGCAAACACAACACATTTTTAACAAGATACCCCCATCCCTTTCAATTTCAGTGTTCTAAGGGACTTAGGACTTCAGGTGTAATGTTTTAGCATGCAAAGAGGTCCCAAATTCAAAACCCACAAGGTAAGACATCAAGTTAACATGAAAATTAACTATAGTTAATCTAGCAGATCAGAAGAACATATATGAAGACTATAGTGGAGGACAAAGGGAGTATGAAAACTTGTAGTTTAACAACAGCAACACCAACCACGAACAACGACCAGCAAGGAGACTGAAGAAAAAGGAATATTTGGGGAGAGAATGGAGTTTGTGGAAGTGGGGAAGTGGGGGAATCTGATGATGGAATGGGAGTTAATGGGTGAGAAAGTGGGGGAAAATGAGAGGAAATAGGGAGTGAAACAGTTATGGGGGGTATGTGAAGAGGTGGGTAACTGAAAAGTTTAAAAACTTTTAATATGTAGGTGGACGGGTCGGGTCGGGTCGGGTTGGTGGGTGAGGGATCGACGGTTCCCCGTCGACGGTCCGTCGAACCCTCCGTCGATAGTGCCCTAACTTAGAAGGGACGACGGTCCATCGATGGGTCCGTCGATGGGTGCACCAGACTAATTTTTTGCAGATTCTGCTGATTTGGTCCCTGCATATTTAACACCCATTAAGCTAATTTTTTTGTGTTTTCTGGACAGTTTTTGGACACGGACCCTACTATACGCTCTAGCCAACACTTCTTAAAGAGAAATAAAAGGACATTCAGACGTGACTTAAGTAATAAAAGCAAAAATAATGCAACTATACCTAGAAAATCATGAAAAACCTATAGTTGGCTAGAGGATACATATTGGGTTGCCTCCCAATCAGTGCTTGATTTAACGTCACGGCATGACGGAGGACTCTTGATTACTCAGACTTCATCAAGATGGTATGCCTCGATCACTTCATTCGTCGTCTCAGCATGCCCTAGATAAATTTTGATTCGCTGCCCGTTCACTTTGAACCTTACACCCTCCTTGTTCTCCAACTTTACCGCACCATGAGGAAAGTAGTTGGGTGATCAAATAGGGACCAGTCCATTTGGACTTTAGTTTGCCTGGAAACAAGCGCAACCTAGAATTGAACAAAAGCTCCAAATCCCCAACCAAAAAATCGCGCTTCTCAATCTTTTGGTCATGGTACTTCTTCATCTTTTCTTTCTAGAGGCCTGAATTTTCATATGCCTTGAAGCGAAATTCATCAAGCTCATTCAACCCATTTAACCTATGTTCCACAGCCTCATTCCAATCCATTTTCAACTTCTTCATTTCCCACATGGCCTTGTGCTCTAATTCAACTGCTAAGTGACAAGCCTTCCCATATACAAGTTGGTATGGGTACATACCAATGGGAGTCTTGTATGCTGTCCGGTAGGCCCAAAGAGCATCATCATGTCTCCTTGACCAATACGTTCTACTAGCATTCACAGTTTTTGCCAAAACCTGCTTATTCTCCCTGTTTGACACCTCAACTTGCCCACAAGTTTGAGGATGGTAAGGACTGACCACATTATGGCGAACCCCATATTTTTCCAATAATCCCTTAAACAGCTTGTTGCAAAAGTGGGATCCCCCATCACTTATAATAGCCCTTGGGGTGCCAAATCTAGAAAATATGTTCTTTTTCAAGAACGCGGTGACACTCTTCCCTTAATTATTCACAAGTGCGATAGCTTCTACCCTTTTTGACACATAATCGACTGCCACAAAAATGTACTTCATCCCATGAGAACTCAAAAAAGGGCCCATAAAGTCAATGCCCCACACATCAAACAATTCAATCACAAGAATGGGATTTAACGGGAGCTCTTGCTTTCTCGTAATGCCACCATCTCTTTGGCATCTATCACATGCCTTGGCGAACTCATGAGCATCTTGGTGGATGGTTGGCCAATAGTTGCCACATTGCAAGATCTTGTGAGAAGTCCAGATAACACTGTGATGCCCACCTACAGGCGAAGAATGGCATGCCTCCAAAACACTCAACATCTCAACTTCTGACACACAATGCCGAATAAGTCCATCAGTACAACTCCTATATAAGTATGGATCATCCCAAAAGAACTTTTTCACATCATGCATGAACTTTTTCTTTTGATGAAAGGACAAGTCCGGTGGGACGATATCACTAGCCAGATAATTCTCAAAATCTTTGAACCATGGAATTAAGTCTTGGGAGGCAGCCAGTACATGCTCATCACGGAAAGTATCATCAATTTCAGCCTTTTCACCTAACTCCCTCATTGTTTCATCCTCTAATCGGGACAAGTGATCAGCAACTTGATTTTCGGTCCCTTTCTATCTTTCACCTCAAAGTCAAATTCTTGCAACAGTAATACCCAAAGAATCAACCTCGATTTCGCAACCTTATTTTCCATCAAATATCTCAAAGCAGAATGATCAGTATGCACTATAACCCTCGTGCCAAGCAAATAGGAGCGAAATTTCTCGAAAGCAAATACAACTGCAAGGAGCTCTTGTTCAGTAACGGTGTAGTTCTTTTGGGATTCATTCAGGGATTTACTAGCATAGTAAATAGGATGAAGGATTTTTTCCCTTGTTTGTCTAATAGCACACCAAGAGCAACCCCACTCGCATCACACATCACCTCAAATGGATTGCTCCAATCCGGAGAAATGATGATAGGTGCAGACACCAACTTTTCCTTCAACTCACCAAATGCCTTAAGACAGGATTCATCAAAATAAAACTTACACTATTTCTCAAGCAACTTGCACAAAGGATGTGCAATCTTTGAAAAATCCTTGATGAACCTCCGATAAAAGTCTACATGCCCAAGAAAACTTCTCACACCTTTTACAGAGATGGGTGGAGGAAGTCTCTCTACCATCTCAACTTTAGATCGATCAACCTCTATACCCTTCTATGAAATGCGATGACCCAATACAATACCTTCTTTCACCATGAAGTGATATTTTTCCCAATTTAGCACAAGGTTGTAATCTTCACACCTCTTAAAAACCTCAGACAAATGACTCAAACACCGCTCAAAGGAGTCACCAACCATTGAAAAATCATCCATAAACACCTCAATAGTGTCCTTCACCATATCGTAGAATATCGACATCATACATCTCTAAAACGTGGTCGATGCATTACATAACCCAAACGGCATTCTCTTGAATGCGAAGGTCCCATAAGGACAAGTAAAGGTGGTTTTGTCTTGATCTTCCGGTGCATTAGAAATCTGATTATAACCTGAATAACTATCAAGAAAACAGTACCACCCCTTTCCTGCAAGTCTATCCAACATCTGATCCATGAAGGTCATAGGAAAATGGTCTTTTTCTGTCCATGCATTTAATTTCTGGTAATCCATACACACCCTCCAGCCAGTCACCGATCTCATCGGGACAAGCTCATTTTTCTCATTGGGGACCACAGTCATTCCCCCTTTCTTAGGTACACACTGAATAGGGCATACCCAACTACTATCGACGATTGGATATATCACTACAGTATCCAACCACCTAATAATTTCCTTCTTCACCACCTATTGCATAGGTGGATTTAAACGTCTCTGGTGCTCAATACTTGGCTTATGATCGGGCATGAGTTGGATTTTATGTGAACAAATCCCGGAGGGATCCAAATAATATCCGCAATAGTCCACCCAATATCTCTTTTTAACCTTTTTAACACCTCCACCATACTCTAAAATTGATGCACATTCAAATCTGATGCAATAATTACCGGCAAAGTGTCACCTTTTCCCAAAGATGCATACCTCAGATGAGGTGGTAGAGCCTTAAGTTGTACTTTTGGAGCCTCTTCTATATATGGTTTCGCGGGTGGAGACTCGTGAAGCTTCATATCTAACTCCAACTTCTATGGTTTAAACCGAACATCACCTAGATCAAGTGCCGCAACCAATGATCCATACTCTTCAACGCAATCACTATCAATATTCATGATCACTGCCGCTAGTGCTTCTACACCCAGACTCTCTTCTATTTGTACCTCAGATGACTTTTCAACCCTGTAAGATATGGCAGATACCGATTGGAGTTTACCACTCTGTTTCATGGACCTACAATTGTTGAAAGTCACTTCTTCATTGTTCAACCGAAATTTCATTTGCCCTTTCTACATATCAACAAAGGCTCTACCCGTAGCAAGGAATGGCCTCCCAAGAATAATAGGTACCTCAAAATCGACCTCACAATCTAGAATCACAAAATCGGCCAGAAATATGAATGACTCCACTTTTACTAGCACATCGTGAAGTATCCCAATAGGCCTCTTCACCGTTCGATCGGCCATCAGTAGTCGCATCGCAGTGGGATTTGGGTCACCCAAACCCAACTTCTTGTAAATAGCGAGAGGCATGAGATTTATGCTTGCCCCAAGATCACATAATGCTTTCACAAAGTGTAATAACCCGATTGTACATGGAATAGTGAAGGCACCCGGATCTTCTTTCTTTTGCACTAGCGACCTTGTAGAAATAGCACTACAATGCTGCATTCTATCATCATCTTCAAAACTGACCGATCTTTTCTTAGTGACCATATCTTTCATAAACTTGGCATAATCAGGCATTTGTTCAAGAGCTTCTATCAAAGGGACATTGATGGAAAGTTGTTTGAGCATAGTGAGAAAACATAGGTATTTACCATCCTCGGTCTTTTTCACTAATCTCTGTGGAAATGGAGGTGGTGGTCTTGGAATGGGAGTCACCGTTTGGTGATTCTCTGCTTCTTTTCCTGCTTCATTTACCAACTCACCATTAGCTTCAACTACGTCATCTTCTTTTCTCATCTTATTCTCTACGTCAAACGGCATAGGTGGATCTATGGTTTGCTTACCACCTCGAGTAGTGACTGACATACAATGTCCATCATTCTTCGGATTTTGAATAGTGTTGCTAGGAAGAGTACCCGGTTGATGAGGGTTTACAGTAGATGACAATTGGGCCGTTTGCATCTTAAGATGCTTGATGGAGACTGCATGTACATCCACTTTTTGCCCAATGTTAGCCAAATCACCTCTCAATTCCTTGGCGTGCTCATCACTTGCGTCAAACCTCATCATCATCTTTTGCAACATGTCTTCAACTCGCGCCATACTACCTCCACCATCCCTAGGAGCAACTTCCCGATTTTGAGGTGGAACATACGGCCCACTTCGATCATTTTTGTTTCCATAGTTACTCTGATTGAAGTTGTTGTCGCGGTTGTAGTTTCCTTCACGAATGTAGTGGCCCTCTCGGTTGTAATTCCCATAGTTCCGAGCTTGATTTCCTTGACCATGGCGCCAATTTTCCTAATTTGAGCCTTGGGCATTTGGTCGGAAACCCCCCCTCTGCTCATTCACTGCATAAGAATCTTCCCCATTGTAAAACTCATCTATCAGCGGTGGTGGCTTAGTCAAATAATTCACCGCCTTAACTTTATCCGCACCCCCAGTGATATGTTTCAACACTAACGCAAGCTCAGTTCTCATTTGAGCCATTTCTTCATGAATATCATCTGTGGCTAGGTTGTGTGTAGATTTCACTAAAAAAGTATTTCTCCCAGTATCTTACTTCCTAGTGCTCCAAGCTTTATTATTTCGGGAGATTTTCTCAAACTTCTCAGCGATCTCTGCATAAGTACACTCACCATAAGAACCTACAGCAATTGTATCTAACACCGCTTTATTATTATCATTTTGCCCCCGATAGAAATACTCTTTCAGCGACTCATGATCAATACGGTGATTTGGGACACTTCTCAAGAAATAGGTGAACCGATCCCAAGAACTGCTTGCTGACTCCCCTGGTAGTGCCACAAAGTTGTTCACCCTATATTTGTGGTTGAGCTTCTTTGAAGCCGAATAGTAATGAGCTAAGAAAACATCCCTCAATTGGTTCCATGTATAGATTAAGTTATAGGGAAGCTCAGTAAACCATATAGCAGCCTCTCCTGTTAATGAGAGAGGAAAAACTCTTAGCCCAATGACGTCCATGTCCAAGTAAGGCCTCCCTACACAACTCTTACACACCGACCTTAGTTTGGCGATATGAGCATGTGGATCCTCAAATGGTAGCCCAGAAAACAGACCTCTAGCTGTGAGCATCTGCATTAAGCTACTAGTTACCACGAAAGTATGACCATGTGGTAGAGGAGGTAGGACAAGTGGCCCATCAGAGTCAGTGATGTTAACATTTCCCCTATAGTACTCTTGAGGGTGTGGAGCAGGAGGTTGCCTCCTTTGATTACCTTCACCCGAATTATGAACCATCACTTGATTATGACCCTCAACTAGCGAGGGAGGTGGAAGATTGATATTTTCCTCGATATAAGCAGGACTGTTTTGAATGTTCATTCTGTGAAGTGTATTGTTTAGTTCTGGATCAAGTGGAAGTATTGGTTCTCCTCGACTCCGTGTACTTGGCATACACTAAAGCTAGACCTGCAAGAAACAAAAAGAAAAAGAAAAAGTAAAATCAGGAAATTATTGACTAAAACTCGGTAATGTGCTTTAAAGTTAATCTAAAAGCCACTTTCCCCGGCAGTGGCGCCAAAGTTTGATACACTCAAATTACACTTCCCTAAAGAAGTATAAGCGGTCGTATCAAGTAAAGAACCCAAATGTTAGGTTGGGGTCGATCCCACGAGGAAAATGGTTTAGACTTAACTTTTATCTAGAATTACATTTATTTTAATCAAGTCCTTTCCAAAACAAACAATAAAAAAAGGGGGTTTTGTGTGACAAAATTATTTAATCAATTCTAAGTAAACAAGTAACAAGTTCAAATATTTGATGTTTATCAAGTGACGAGAGAAACTAGGGTATAAGTGTTCGCCATTAGGTTCATAACGTAGTAACCCTAACTATAACAACTCTTTCCTAGCATCTTGCATGCAAAGTGATAAGTTATATATCCCTACTTCCTTGGTCCAGCAATTAGTGAATTTCACTCCACACCTTGGTCCGGCTACGTGTGTATACTTACTAAACCTTACCTTTTACCTCATATTAAGCATCATAATCGATGTATGGTTTAGTTATTACTTCGCACCAATCAACAATAGCCTATTAGATAGTGTATACTAAATCTAAGTTAATAATTCTTTTCTTATTATCTACCTCCTTGGTCCGGCAAGTAGCAACGAGGAGAGTTCTAACGCGTGCACTCGTTAAAAAGACTTCTAAACGAAAGAATTTTCAATACATGCAAGAAACTATTCGAGAATTGTTATTTTAGCTAGTTTTACTTTGTTAATTACACATGGTCCCACAACCCTAGTTATGGATTTAGTTACTCATGTTAACAATTACACAATTCATATTGATTAGACAAGAATTCATGTACTTACTTTGATGAGATTGAAGAAAATCCATAAAATTACTTGAATAAATCAAAGTCTTGCAAAAAAGATTCCGGAAAGTAGAATATTTCTCAAAATCTCAAGTCCAACACTTAGAATAATAAAACTGAAAAAGAAAAAAGAGTCTAACCCCAAAAATGAGGTTTTTACAAGTATTTATAATAATGAAGTCCTAACATAAAAAGGAATCCATTTAAGGAAAATCTGCCCAAAAATGCGTCTGAGTTGACGACCAAACCAACGGACCGTCGAGGCCACGACGGACCATCGAGGCCTCCCGTCGTTCCACACTTAGGTTCTTTATCAGCTGCTTAATTCTCCCACTCACTGTTACTATCGACGGACAAGGATGACGGTCTGTTGAGTGCACGACGGTCCATCGATGGCTTCCATTTCTCCACACTTAGAATCTTTCAAGACGGGTACTGGGGCTACTTTCTATTAGCAATGACGGATGTGCAGGACGGTCCGTCGTGGAGATAACGGTCTGTCGATAGCTTCCGTAGCCCCACACTTGGTCAAAATTCCCCGATCTTCCTTTAGCAGCATTTTCTTCAGACGACGATTGCCACCTAAGGACCGTCGAGGGGTCGCCGGACCGTTGATTGCACCGTAGGACGTATCTTCTGTAATTTCAGCAAAGTTCTTCCGCATTTTTATTCTGGACAGTTTTCCTGCAAACAAAGAGAAAAATACATTAAAACAACAACAAAAACACCTCAGACACACACTAAACTTAAGGAAAAAGCATTGAAAGTACCGTAAAACCACGGTACATCAGGCATTCACTATTCAATATGGAAAAAAGACAGTTTAAGTTTAGGTTGAAAAATAAAGAAACAACTTTCCATATTTGTAGGTCCATGTATCAGAGTGGTGAGCTCCAAATGGTAACCTACTGAGTTGAGAGTGTATCTGAAGTGCAAATTGAAGAGCGACTAGGTGTTGAGGCACTATAAGCGGTCATCATGAATTGTGGTATTGAAAAGTATGATTCTTTGGTGGCCTCACTTAAAAGAAACGAAGATAGGTCAATGCCGAAGAAGTTGGAGTTGGACATGAAGCATCATGAGTCTCCACCTACGAGACCATCTATTTTGGAAGCATACACTACCACCACATCCTTGGCGGAGATGACACTTTGCCGATGATTATTGCAGAAGATTTCAATGGGCAACAAGTAGAGTACTTAGTTACGGTGTTGAAGATGTTCAAACGAGCCATTGGATGGACTATTGCAGATATTATTCGGATTCCACCCTGTATTTGTTCCTATAAAATCCAACTAATGCCAGATCACAAACCTAGTATTGAGCACCAAAGAAGGTTGAATCCGCCTATGCAAGAAGCAGTTAAAAAGTAGATCATCAAGTGGTTCAACGCTGGGGTCATTTATCCAATGGCGTACAGCAGTTGGGTGTGTCATGTTCACTGCGTTCCTAAAAAGGGTGGGATGACTGTGGTACCTAATGAAAGTATTGAGTTTGTTTTGATGCATCTTGTGACTGGATGGCGAGTTTGCATGGACTATCGGAAGTTGAATGAATGGACAGAGAGGGATTATTTTCCCATGCCCTTCATGGACTAGATTCTAGACAGACTTACAGGCAAGGGTTGGTACTATTTTATTGATGGCTATTCCGTTTACAACCAGATCTTTATCACTCTGTAAGACCAAGAAAAGACCAATTTTACTTGCCTTTATGGGATTTTTGCATTCAAACGGATGCCATTTTGGTTTGTAATGCGACGGCAACCTTCTAGTGTTGTATGATTCGATATTTTCTTATATAGTGGACGACACTATTGAGGTGTTCATGGATGATTTTTTTTTTATGGTTGGCAATTCCTTTGATCGGTGTTAAAATAATTTGGCTGAGGTGCTCAAGAGATATGAAGAATGCAATTTGGTACTAAATTGGGGGAAGTGCCACTTCATGGTGAAAGAAGGGATAGTGTTGGGCCATCGAATCTCAGAAAAGGGGATAGAGGTTGATCTTGCCAAAGTTGAGGTGAGAGAGAAGCTTCAACCACCCATCTCATTCAAGGGTGTGAGATGTTTTATTGGGCATGCTTGCTTTTATTGGAGGTTTATCAAGGATTTTTTGAAAATTGCACATCCTTTGTGAAAACTGCTTGAGAAGGACTGTAAGTTCTATTTTGATGAATCCTGTCTGAAAGCATTTGGAGAGTTGAAAGGGAATTTAGTGACCGCACCCATTATTATTTTGCCAAATTTGAGTGAGCCATTTGAGGTGATGTGTGATGTAAGTGGGGTTGCACTTGGTGTGATCTCATTAGTCTACCAAATTATCAGAAACCTAGTTCGAGTTTTGGATTTAGGGTCATGAAGTGGTGTATCTCTATGTCATGCTTAGAGCCACACATTTATCAGTTACTGTGCCTAGTCACGCATCATTTTCTTTAAATCAGGATATCATTTTGTTTAGCCATCATTCTTCAGAGTCCATTTTCTATACTATGTACAAAATATACCAACATGTTGGTTCAAAAATAAAATAACCAGTCTCTTGGGGTAAAAGAACACAGGCAAGAAAACCACAAGAGAGGATCGTGAGTTGGGCTACTCAGACTTCACCCTAGAACTCACTTACCATTTACCCCACCCCCAACAAAAAATATATGAAATTGTCCCCAATGCATAAAAGTATATAAAATAGAGTGGTAGGTGAAGCTAACCTGAGGCGCAAAGCGCCGGTGATCAACAAGCTGGCGGGTCCGGTTTTCTGGAACCTCCTCCCTCTGAAGTAGGGACACCATCATTAGTGTCCTCCGCAATGACAGCACCATCAGTAGCGCTCCTAGAAACCTCCGCAACTCTGAAACTAGACGCTCCAGCAGCCACCTCCATAACCCTAAACTGGCGGGCCTCCTCATCGATCAGCAAGTCTCTCCTTGCAGCCTCCAACTCATGGCGCTCCTTCTTTCGAGCTCGGGACTCATCACCATCTCTAGTCCGGTGCCTTTTGGCACGCTCTCGTGGTGGAGGTGGTGGCACATCAATAGTGGCGAACAGGGCAGCAATCACCATGTCATCAGCAGTGTTTGCAGAAGAGGCCTCAGACTCAGGCACCCGAGCCTTCAAGATAGTGTATAAGTCAGCTCTCAAACTCTCCTTAGCAGCCTGGAGAGACGTAACATCCACTGTAGGGGCTGGCTGAGCGAGTACCCGCAACTCAAATGCGTCCAAACGCTGGTGGACCTCCATAATCTTCCGCTCAGTATGCTGGGCCATCTTCCTCTCCATACGCTCCTCTGCCTCAGCGATGTACCTCTGCATCCAAGGATGGATGTGATGCAGAAGTGTGGCCATTTAGACCTCTAGTTCTGGACCCTTGCAAGCGGGACCAGAGTGGCAGATGGAGTCAAGCGGGAGGAGCTCGGAGCGGTGCTACCACCCGGGATAGACTCGACCGGAGTGGTGTCGGTAGGTTCAGATGTAGCCGGGTTAGCCGCTTGGTCTTGCTCTACAATTGCCGCTAGGTTCTCACCAAGCAGCTGCACCTCCATACGGGGCCCTCTGTGGGGAGCCAACTCATTGGTCTCATCCCTAATGAGGGTAATATATACTGTGCCAGGCGGGGTCTTGAGCACATCAATGTGCCACACGGACACTCCTTCTACCCTGCACAAAGCAAAAACCATGCACGGGAAGGGGTAAGTAGTAGTGGCCTTGAAGGCCCTCTCGTGCATCACCGCATGTAGTAGCCATGTGAAGTCCACCTAGAACCCCGCAATCATCGCCGCCATCAGTACCGCACGATCCCAAGTGACAATGTTGTGAGCTGCAGTGGGGGAAAGGCAGTGTCGGACCAGTAACCACAAAAACTTGGCTGTGAAGGTGAGGTTATCCTTCTTGATACTTCCCTTGGGCTCCAGCACCCAATCGGCAGCCTCACCATCGATGGAAAGGTACTGTGCAATCCACCGCTTTGTGGTATCTCTCAACTCTGGCTCACGCTGGAACTGACCATCTTTAATCAACTTCCACCGATAGTCGAACACGGCAGTGAGAGGTGTCCGGGTGGCATCAACATCCGCGCTATAGAGAAACTTGCGGATGGTCGGCAAGGAAATGTCAACCCGCTTGCCGCGGACTCGGACGTAATCCAAAGGAGCATGGTTGGCGGGGGCTGCCCGCCTGTCTAGCTGAGATGGGAGAGTCACCACATAGAAGGCGTAGAACTCTCGAACCATCTCCTCACTGTAGCGGCCTACATCCCAAACCGTCCACTCAAGCCGATGTCTGGTGAACAACTCATGTATGGCTGGCATGGTGGAAAGGCTACCCTTGAGAACCAGCCGCTCAAGTGTCAGGGTCGGGGTCATGACCACCTTGTCATTGGGCATCTTGGCATCAGTATAGATCTGGTATTGCCCCTCGAAATACCACCGGTTGGGTTGATCAGCAATCGAAGCGGGGACGCCAGTAAGGGGGGCTGGAGTTGAGTCAGCACTGTCAGCCTCATCAGCCGAGGCAAAAGCAGAAGCCTCCACAGATCCGGAGACCTCCTCAGAATCGGAAGATTCCTCAAAACCAGATGCCTCCACCGAGCCAGACGCTCCCTCTAAATGTGCAGCCGACCCAGAAGGTGTACCGGTCAGTAAGCGCTCCTCGTCAGACTGGGAGACAGTGACTACGCCGGGCGCCAACCTCGTGGGAGTGGCTCTGGTGGGGCGGGCAGCAAGGGTAGCAGTGCGGGTGCCTAGTGGCACGTACACAGGGTCACGCTCATCATCTGAGCCTATGACCAGTCAGTTGGACGGGGCGACAGACTTGGAACGCCCTCGTGGGTAGACATGGTCTTGTTTAGGAGCCATTAGTACCTGCAAAGAGAAGTAGTTAGTACCTGTGGAAGCAGCAAAACACAGAAAAGGAATGGCAGTGCAGAAGTACAGAGTGTAGGACGGACCCATAGATGGTCCGTCGCAGGCACGACAGTCCGTCATGGGGGGTCCGTCGAGGAACACTTAGAGAATTTTTTTCAAAACATCATAAACAAAGGTTCTGACAGAGGCGACGGATATGCAGGACGGACCGTCGAAGGTACGACGGTCCGTTATGAGTGTCTGTCGAGGGACACTTAGAATAAATTTTAAAAACGTCAAAAACCAAGGTTCTGACAGAGGCGAAGGATATGTAGGACGGACCGTCATGAGTGTCCGTCAAAGTACACTTAAATTATTTTTATAAAAGATCAGAAACAAAGGTTCTGACAGTGTCGACGGTTGTGCAGTACGGACCGTCAAAGGCACGACGGTCCGTCGATGGACACTTAGAGTAAGCATGGGAGTTGAGGTTGACGGACCCCAATGACGGTTCATCGCGGGATCCACAGTCCATCGACGGGGTCTCGTACTAACCTATAGGGACACAGTTCTGCAGCCATATTGGTTCCCTCTCTTACTAATTTTTTTTGAAAGCCTAAGTTTACCAAACATATACCCAGCATCCCATCATCCCTAGGGCAAGAATTTTTCGAGCTTTAGCATTCAATTTTCGACAGCCTATCAACCCTAGGTCAGAAACAGAATCAGGAAACACACACCATTTTTTTTTAACAAAACACCCCATTCCTTTTCAATATCTGTGATCTACGGGAACTTAGGACGACAGGGGTGAGTTCTAGCATGCAATAAGGGTCCAAAATTGGAGACCCACACAGTAAGACAGCAAGTGTAAGCAGATATAAAAAAATTAATGATAGTTAATTCACAGATCAGAAGAACATACCTGATAACTGTAGTAGAGGAGAAAGAGGTAAGACACTGGTAGTTGAACAGCATCACAAACACCATGAACACCGACCGGCAATGGACTGAAGAATCAGAGAGAATTGGGAGAGAAAGGGACTGTAGGAATTTGGGGAAAATGTGGGAAATCAGAAGATGGAGAGGGAATGGGAGTTAATGGTGATGAAGTGGGGGGAAATGGTAGGAAATGAGGAGAGAAACAGTTATTAGGGGTTATATGAAGAGGTGGGAACTTCAAAGGTTTAAAACTTTTAATATTCAGCCGGTCGGGTCGGGTCGATGGGTACAGACACGGCGATTCCCCGTCGACCGACCGTAACAGGGTCGACGGTCCATCATGGGGGTCCGTCGAGGGTGCCCTACCTTGGAAATTCTGAAAGACATACTTGGGCATGACGGATCCCACCGACGGTCCATCGATGGGTGCAGCAGACCAATTTTCTGTAGATTTCTGGTGATTTGATACCTGCACATTTAACACCCATTAAGCTAATCTTTTTCTATTTTCTGGACACTTTTTGGACACGGAACCTAAACTATGCTCTAGCAAACACTTCTAAAGAAAAATAAAAGATCATTCAAACGATACATTAAGTAATAAAAGTAAAAATAATGCAACTATTCCTAGAAAACCACGAAAGACCTATAGTTAGCTAGAGGATACATATTGGGTTGCCTCCTAAGCAGCGCTTGATTTAACATCGCGGCACGACAGAGGAATCTTGATTACTCAGACTTCATCAAGATGGTATGCCTCGATCACTTCATTCGCCGTTTCAGCATGCCCCAGATAGATTTTGATTCGCTGTCGAGGCACGACGAACCGTCGAAGCCTCCCGTCGTTCCATACTTAGGTTCTTTATCAGCTGCTTTCTTCTCCCACTCACTATTACCATTAACGGACAAGGATGACGATCCGTTGAATGCACGATGGTCCGTCGATGGCTTCCGTTTCTCCACACTTAGAATCTTTTCAAGACGGGTACTAAAGCTACTTTCCGTTAGCAATGAAGGATGTGCAGGACGATCCGTCGTGGAGATGACGGTCCGTTGATAGATTTCGTAGCCCCACACTTGGTCAGAATTCCCCGATCTTCCTTCAGCAGCATTTTCTTCAGACGACGGTTGCCACCTACGGACCGTCGATGTCACCGTAGGTCGTATCTTCTGCAATTTTAGCACATTTCTTCCGCATTTTTATTCTGGACAGTTTTCCTGGAAACAAAGAGAAAAATACATTAAAACTACTACAAAACGGCCTCAAACACACACTAAACTTAAGGAAAAAGCATTGAAAGTACCGTAAAACCACGGTACATCAACACCCTCAACTTAAATTCGTTGTTTGTCCTCAAGCGATGCACTATGACTCACCACAAACCCTTTGTACAAAAGTATCCTTATTTTAGCTTTCATAATCATCTGGCTATCAATCTCAATTATTTTCATTATGTTTATGCATGCTATCACTATTAGGATTTTTCATGTGGATCAGACCATGACACAGACTCACCACACACCGACACCTGACCTCTTTGATCTCTCAACAAGGTACCAATTTTCCGGTATTGCAACTAGTGTCCTCACTTCAAAACAATATCCTCATTTTTCAGACAACGATTTCATTTTGAGTATAAAGATTATTTTTTTCAACACTCGCTCTCAGAAGAACTTCACACCTAATTTATACTTGTTGCCATAGGCTTGCCCTTATTTTCACTGCTTTAAGTTCAACATATTAGACTCTTAGGATCACGTTAGGACTTTATTAGCTTGTAACATAGGCTCAGGGTCAGGTAAGGTACATTTGGATGCATTTTAGTGACTTGTTGTCCTCCTTGTCATAACGGCTAAGCGTCCTACCTTTTCGTCGTTTGTTCCGCCCTATTCTTAATTTTCTCATATTATTTTGCCTTGTTATTCTCCTTTTGTGTAAGTGACTCTTCTTTTATTTTTTTTTATTTTTTTTATTTTATTACTTTCAAATTTTGCAATTTTTCACTTAATTTCAGCTTTGCTTGAGTCACTTTTCTTTTCTTCGTTCTCTTCTTTATTCTTTCAACCCCACTTTCCGGAGCATTCCTCGTAATAGCCACCCTCAACTCATGGCTTTGCCATGAGTCAAGGTACACAATGCCTAAGGTTGGGTCAGGGCCACGACAAGGTTGTTTTCTGCATTAGCCACCCTCAACTTCTGCTTTTGGCGTAAGCTGAGGTGCACATGTCCAAGGAGAGACCAGGGCCAACACATTGTTCCAGAAGATAAGTTGGGTTAGAAAAAGAAAGATTCATTTTAAGCTCAAATCATTTGTATCGGGAAGGGATTAATTTCATTCGGTTTTCTTTTATCTAGGCTAAAGATTGATTATTTTGAACAAGGGCCTATGATCCTTTCCTAATTGTGTATTACAGATTACTTCTAGCAGGACTAACAGGGCAAGTTCTAGCTCAGTACCAACGGTGGTCTATTCAATCTTTCTCATAATAACTTAACACATCATTACCCTACTAGATTATCAGACACTTAGTTCGAGCTTAATATTAAGGGTCATGCAGGGGTGTATCTTTATGTCATGCTTCGAGCCACATATTCATCATTCACTATGCCTAATCATAAAAGTATTTTCTTTAAATCAGGATATCATTTTATTTAGCCATCATGCTTCAGATTCCATTTCTATACTATGTACAAAAGATACCAACATCCCGGTTCAACAATAAAATAACTAGTCTCTTAGAGAAAAAGAACACAGGCAAGAAAACCCCAAGAGAAGATCGTGAGTTGAGCTACTCAGACTTCACCCTAGCACTCATTTTCCATTTACCCCACCCCAACAAAAAGACATGCAATTGTCCCCAAGGCATAAAAGTATATAAAATGCGGTGGTAGGTGAAGTAAACCTGAGGCGCAAAGCGCCGACGATCAATATGTTGGCGGGTCCAGTTTCCCAGAAATTGCTCCCTCTGTATTAGGGACACCATCAGTAGTGCTCCTCTCAGCCTCAACAATTCTGGAGCTAGACGCCTCAGAAGCCACTTCTAGAACCCTCAACTGGCGGGCCTCCTCATCAATCAGCGAGGCTCTCCTCGTGGACTCCAACTCAGTGCCCTCTTTCTTCCGTTCCCGAGACTCATCCTCATGTCAAAATTGGTGCCTCTTGGCACGATCTCTTGGGGGAGGTGGTGGCACAATAGTGGTGGCAAACAGGTGGTCAACACCGTGTCCTCAGTAGGATCTGCAGAAGGGGCCTCAGACTCAGGCACGCGAGCCTCCAGTATGGTATCCAAGTCTGCTCTCAGACTCTCCACAGCAGCCTGAAGAGTCGTCAAATCCGCTATAGGGGCTGGCCGGGCAAGAACCCGTAACTCAAATGCATCTAAGCGTTGCTGGACCTCCATGATCTGCCGCATAGTATGCTGGGCAATCTTCTTCTCTATCCGCTCCTCCGCCTCAGCAATGCACTTCTGCATCCAAGGCTGGATGTGATGCGGAAATGTGGCCATTTGGGCCTCTAATTTCTGGACCCTAGCAAGCAGGACCAGTGTAGCAGATGGAGTCGATTGGGAGGAGCTTGGAGCGGTGCTAGCGCCCGGGATAGACTCAACTGGGGTGGTGTCGGTAGGCTCGGATATTGCCGGATTAGCCGCTTGGGCTTGCTCTATCGTGGCTGCCAGGTTCTCACCGAGCGGCTGAACCTCTGTACGGGGCCCTCTGTGGGGAGAAAACTCATTTGCCTCATCCCGAATGAGGCCAATATCCACTATGCCGGGCGGGGTCTTGATCATATCAATGTGACATACGGGCACTCCTGCAGACCTGCACAACTCAAAGACCGTGCACGGGAAGGGGTAAGTAGTAGTGGCCTTAAAGTCCCTCTCATGCATCACCACCTGCAGCAGCCACGCGAAGTCAACCTCGAACCCCGCAACCATGGAAGCCATCAGCACTGCACGATCCCAAGTGACAATGTTATCAGCAGCAGTGGGGGAAAGGCAGTGTCGGACCAGTAGCCATAAGAATTTAGCTGGAAGGTGAGGTTGGCCTTCTTGATGCTCCCCTTGGGCTCTTGCACCCAATCAGCAGCCTCACCATCCACGGAGAGGTTCTGTGCTATCCACCGCTTGGTGGTCTCTCTCACATCTGGCTCATGCTGGAACCTGCCATCCTTGATTAACTTCCACCGATAGTCAAACTTGGCGGTGAGGGAGGTCCTGGTGGTATCAACGTCCACGCCATAGAGAAATCTGCGAATGGCTTGCAAAGAAATATCAACCCGCTTGCCGTGGACTCAGACGTACTCCAGAGGTGCATGTTTGGCTGGGTTGTCCACCTGTCCAACTGAGACCGGAGAGTCGCCACATAGGAGGCGTAGAACTCTCGCACCATTTCTTCGATATAGCAGCCCACATTCTGAGCCGTCCACTCCAGCCAATGTCTGGTGAATATAGCATGGATGGCCGGCATACTGGGAAGACTCCTAGTGAGAACTCGCCGCTCGAGTGTCAAGGTCCGGGTCATGACCCCCTTGTCATTGGGCACCTTGGCCTCGGCATATGCCTGATATTGACCCTCCACACACCACCGGTTGGGCTGATCAGCAACCAGAGCAGGGACGACAGTCTGCGGTGCTGGAGTAGAATCAGCACTATCAGCCTCATCAGACTAGGCAGGCTCCTCCTCAGACCTGGAAGCCTCCACAGAGCCAGACGCTTCTTCAGAATCGAAAGCCTCCTCGGAGCCAGACTCTCCCTCAGAATTTGCAGCCGACCCAGAAGGTGTGCTGGTCAGTATGCACTCTTCATCAGACTTAGAGGCAGTGAATCCGTCGGGCGCCACCTTCGTGGCCGTGGCTCTGGTGATGCGGGCAGCACGGACAAGAGTGAGGGTGCCTGGTGGCACGTACTACGGGTCATGCTCATCATCTGAGCCTATGATCATCCGGTTTGATGGGGTAACAGACTAAGAATGCCCTCTCGAGTAGACACGGTCCTGCTTGGGTGCCATATGTACCTACAAAGAGAAGTTATTAGTACCACTAGAAGCCTGTAACACATTCAAAAGCATCAAACACAAGAGTAAAACACAGAATTGAATGGCAGTGCAGAAGTGCAGCACTGCCTGACAGACCCATAGAGGTTTCGTCGAAGAGACGACGGTCCATCATGGGGGTCCGTTGAGGGACACTTGGACTATTTTGTTTTGAAAATATCAGAAACAAAGGTTCTGATAGTGTCAATGGTTGTGACGGACGGACCATCGAAAGGATGACGGTCCATCAGTAAGGGCAATTGATGGACACTTAGAATATTTTTTTAGAACATCAGAACCAAAGGTTCTGATAGAGTCGACGGTTGTGCAGGACGGACCGTCGAAGGGACGATGGTCCGTCAGAGGGGTCTGTCGACAGACACTAAGAATTTTTTTTTAGAACATTAGAAACAAAGGTTCTGACAGCGTCGATGGTTGTGCAGGACGGACCATCGAAGGGACGACGGTCCGTCAGAGGGGTCCGTCGACAGACACTTAGAATATGTTTTTAGAACATCAAAACCAAAGGTTCGGATAGCGTCGATGGTTATGCAAGACAGACCGTCGAAGGGACGACGGTACGTCAGTGAGGTCCGTCGACGAACACTTGGACTAAACAAGGGATGTTGGGGTTGACGGACCCCAACGATGGTCCGTCGAGGGACCGATGGTCTGTCGACGGGGTCTCGTTCTATCTTTCAGGGACAGAATTTTGCATCCATTTTGGTTCCCCCACGTACTAATTTAGAGCATCCTTGGAGACCTTAAGTGTCCCTAACATTTAACCCAACATTTTATCATTCCTAGGGTATGAATTTTCATAGTTTGAACATTCGATTCTACAGCCTATCAAAACCCTAGGTCAGAAACACAACATGCAAACACAACACATTTTTAACAAGATACCCCCATCCCTTTCAATTTCAGTGTTCTAAGGGACTTAGGACTTCAGGTGTAATGTTTTAGCATGCAAAGAGGTCCCAGATTCAAAACCCACAAGGTAAGACATCAAGTTAACATAAAAATTAACTATAGTTAATCTAGCAAATCAGAAGAACATATATGAAGACTATAGTGGAGGACAAAGGGAGTATGAAAACTTGTAGTTTAACAACAGCAACACCAACCACGAACAACGACCAGCAAGGAGACTGAAGAAGAAGGAATATTTGGGGAGAGAATGGAGTTTGTGGAAGTGGGGAAGTGGGGGAATCTGATGATGGAATGGGAGTTAATGGGTGAGAAAGTGGGGGAAAATGAGAGGAAATAGGGAGTGAAACAGTTATGGGGGGTATGTGAAGAGGTGGGTAACTGAAAAGTTTAAAAACTTTTAATATGTAGGTGGACGGGTCGGGTCGGGTCGGGTTGGTGGGTGAGGGATCGACGGTTCCCCGTCGACGGACCGTAAGTCGGCCGACGGTCCGTCGAACCCTCCGTCGATAGTGCCCTAACTTAGAAAAATTTCAAGAACATACCTGGGTACGACGGATCCTATCGACGGTCCGTTGAAGGGACGACGGTCCATCGATGGGTCCGTCGATGGGTGCACCAGACTAATTTTCTGCAGATTCTGCTGATTTCGTCCCTGCATATTTAACACCCATTAAGCTAATTTTTTTGTGTTTTCTGGACAGTTTTTGGACACGTACCCTACTCTACGCTCTAGCCAACACTTCTTAAAGAGAAATAAAAGGACATGCAGACGTGACTTAAGTAATAAAAGCAAAAATAATGCAACTATGGCTAGAAAATCACGAAAAACCTATAGTTGGCTAGAGGATACATATTGGGTTGCCTCCCAATCAGTGCTTGATTTAACGTCGCGGCATGACGGAGGACTCTTGATTACTCAGACTTCATCAAGATGGTATGCCTCGATCACTTCATTCGTCGTCTCATCATGCCCTAGATAAATTTTGATTCGCTGCCCGTTCACTTTGAACCTTACACCCTCCTTGTTCTCCAACTTTACAGCACCATGAGGAAAGTAGTTGGGTGATCAAATAGGGACCAGTCCATTTGGACTTTAGTTTGCCTGGAAACAAGCGCAACCTAGAATTGAACAAAAGCTCCAAATCCCCAACCAAAAAATCGCGCTTCTCAATCTTTTGGTCATGGTACTTCTTCATCTTTTCTTTCTAGAGGGCTGAACTTTCATATGCCTTCAAGCGAAATTCATCAAGCTCATTCAACCCGTTTAACCTATGTTCCACAGCCTCATTCCAATCCATTTTCAACTTCTTCATTTCCCACATGGCCTTGTGCTCTAATTCAACTGCTAAGTGACAAGCCTTCCCATATACAAGTTGGTATGGGTACATACCAATGGGAGTCTTGTATGCTGTCCGGTAGGCCCAAAGAGCATCATCAAGTCTCCTTGACCAATACGTTCTACTAGCATTCACCGTTTTTGCCAAAACCTGCTTATTCTCCCTGTTTGACACCTCAACTTGCCCACTAGTTTGAGGATGGTAAGGAGTGACCACATTATGGCGAACCCCATATTTTTCCAATAATCCCTTAAACAGCTTGTTGCAAAAGTGGGATCCCCCATCACTTATAATAGCCCTTGGGGTGCCAAATCTAGAAAATATGTTCTTTTTCAAGAACGCGGTGACACTCTTCCCTTAATTATTCACAAGTGCGATAGCTTCTACCCTTTTTGACACATAATCGACTGCCACAAAAATGTACTTCATCCCATGAGAACTCAAAAAAGGGCCCATAAAGTCAATGCCCCACACATCAAACAATTCAATCACAAGAATGGGATTTAACGGGAGCTCTTGCTTTCTCGTAATGCCACCATCTCTTTGGCATCTATCACATGCCTTGGCGAACTCATGAGCATCTTGGTGGATGGTTGGCCAATAGTTGCCACATTGCAAGATATTGTGAGCAGTCCAGATAGCACTGTGATGCCCACCTACAGGCGAAGAATGGCATGCCTCCAAAACACTCAACATCTCAACTTCTGACACACAATGCCGAATAAGTCCATCGGCACAACTCCTATATAAGTATGGATCATCCCAAAAGAACTTTTTCACATAATGCATGAACTTTTTCTTTTGATGAAAGGACAAGTCCGGTGGGACGATATCACTAGCCAGATAATTCGCAAAATCTTCGAACCATGGAATTAAGTCTTGGGAGGCAGCCAGTACATGCTCATCACGGAAAGTATCATCAATTTCAGCCTTTTCACCTAACTCCCTCATTGCTTCATCCTATAATCGGGACAAGTGATCAGCAACTCGATTTTCGGTCCCTTTCTATCTTTCACCTCAAAGTCAAATTCTTGCAACAGTAATACCCAAAGAATCAACCTCGATTTTGCATCCTTATTTTCCATCAAATATCTCAAAGCAGAATGATCAGTATGCACTATAACCCTCGTGCCAAGCAAATAGGAGCGAAATTTCTCGAAAGCAAATACAACTGCAAGGAGCTCTTGTTCAGTAACGGTGTAGTTCTTTTGGGATTCATTCAGGGATTTACTAGCATAGTAAATAGGATGAAGGATTTTTTCCCTTGTTTGTCCAATAGCACACCAAGAGCAACCCCACTCGCATCACACATCACCTCAAATGGATTGCTCCAATCCGGAGAAATGATGATAGGTGCAGACACCAACTTTTCCTTCAACTCACCAAATGCCTTAAGACAGGATTCATCAAAATAAAACTTACACTATTTCTCAAGCAACTTGCACAAAGGATATGCAATCTTTGAAAAATCCTTGATGAACCTCCGATAAAAGCCTGCATGCCCAAGAAAACTTCTCACACCTTTTACAGAGATGGGTGGAGGAAGTCTCTCTACCATCTCAACTTTAGATCGATCAACCTGTATACCCTTCTATGAAATGCGATGACCCAATACAATACCTTCTTTCACCATGAAGTGATATTTTTCCCAATTTAGCACAAGGTTGTAATCTTCACACCTCTTAAGAACCTCAGACAAATGGCTCAAACACCGCTCAAAGGAGTCACCAACCATTGAAAAATCATCCATAAACACCTCAATAGTGTCCTTCACCATATCGTAGAATATCGACATCATACATCTCTAAAACGTGGTCGGTGCATTACATAACCCAAACGGCATTCTCTTGAATGCGAAGGTCCCATAAGGACAAGTAAAGGTGGTTTTGTCTTGATCTTCCGGTGCATTAGAAATCTGATTATAACCTGAATAACTATCAAGAAAACAGTACCACCCCTTTCCTGCAAGACTATCCAACATCTGATCCATGAAGGTCATAGGAAAATGGTCTTTTTCGGTCCACGCATTTAATTTCCGGTAATCCATACACACCCTCCAGCCAGTCACCGATCTCATCGGGACAAGCTCATTTTTCTCATCGGGGACCACAGTCATTCCCCCTTTCTTAGGTACACACTGAATAGGGCATACCCAACTACTATCGACGATTGGATATATCACTACAGCATCCAACCACTTAATAATTTCCTTCTTCACCACCTATTGCATAGGTGGATTTAAACATCTCTGGTGCTCAATACTTGGCTTATGATCGGGCATGAGTTGGATTTTATGTGAACAAATCCCGGAGGGATCCAAATAATATCCGCAATAGTCCACCCAATATCTCTTTTTAACCTTTTTAACACCTCCACCAAACTCTAAAATTGATGCACATTCAAATCTGATGCAATAATTACCGGCAAAGTGTCACCTTTTCCCAAAGATGCATACCTCAGATGAGGTGGTAGAGCCTTAAGTTGTACTTTTGGAGCCTCTTCTATATATGGTTTCGCGGGTGGAGACTCGTGAAGCTTCATATCTAACTCCAACTTCTTTGGTTTAAACCGAACATCACCTAGATCAAGTGCCGCAACCAATGATCCATACTCTTCAACGCAATCACTATCAATATTCATGATCACTGCCGCTAGTGCTTCTACACCCAGACGCTCTTCTATTTGTACCTCAGATGACTTTTCAACCCTGTAAGATATGGCAGATACCGATTGGAGTTTACCACTCTGTCTCATGGACCTACAATTGTTAAAAGTCACTTCTTCATTGTTCAACCGAAATTTCATTTGCCCTTTCTCCATATCAACCAAGGCTCTACCCGTAGCAAGGAATGGCCTCCCAAGAATAATAGGTACCTCAAAATCGACCTCACAATCTAGAATCACAAAATCGGCCAGAAATATGAATGACTCCACTTTTACTAGCACATCGTGAAGTATCCTTATAGGCCTCTTCACCGTTCGATCGGCCACCAGTAGTCGCATCGCAGTGGGATTTGGGTCACCCAAACCCAACTTCTTGTAAATAGAGAGAGGCATGAGATTTATGCTTGCCCCAAGATCACATAATGCTTTCACAAAGTGTAATAACCCGATTGTACATGGAATAGTGAAGGCACCCGGATCTTCTTTCTTTTGCACTAGCGACCTTGTAGAAATAGCACTACAATGCTACATTCTATCATCATCCTCAAAACTGACCGATCTTTTCTTAGTGACCATATCTTTCATGAACTTGGCATAACCGGGCATTTGTTCAAGAGCTTCTATCAAAGGGACATTGATGGAAAGTTGTTTGAGCATAGTGAGAAAACATAGGTATTTACCATCCTCGATCTTTTTCACTAATCTCTGTGGAAATGGAGGTGGTGGTCTTGGAATGGGAGTCACCGTTTGGTGATTCTCTGCTTCTTTTCCTGCTTCATTTACCAACTCACCATTAGCTTCAACTACGTCATCTTCTTTTCTCATCTTATTCTCTACGTCAAACGGCATAGGTGGATCTATGGTTTGCTTACCACCTCGAGTAGTGACTGACATACAATGTCCATCATTCTTCGGATTTTCAATAGTGTTGCTAGAAAGAGTACCCGGTTGATGAGGGTTTACAGTAGATGACAATTGGGCCATTTGCATCTCAAGATGCTTGATGGAGACTGCATGTGCATCCACTCTTTGCCCAATGTTAGCCAAATCACCTCTCAATTCCTTGGTGTGCTCATCACTTGCGTCAAACCTCATCATCATCATCTTTTGCAACATGTCTTCAACTCACGCCATACTACCTCCACCATCCCTAGGAGTAACTTCCCGATTTTGAGGTGGAACATACGGCCCACTTCGATCATTTTTGTTTCCATAGTTACTCTGATTGAAGTTGTTGTCGCGATTGTAGTTTCCTTCACGAACGTAGTGACCCTCTCGGTTGTAATTCCCATAGTTCCAACCTTGATTTCCTTGACCATGGCGCCAATTTTCCTAATTTGAGCCTTGGGCGTTTGGTCGGAAACCCCCCCTCTGCTCATTCACTGCATAAGAATCTTCCCCATAGTAAAACTCATCTATCAGCGGTGGTGGCTTAGTCAAATAATTCACTGCATTAACTTTCTCCGCACCCCAGTGATATGTTTCAACACTAACGCAAGCTCAGTTCTCATTTGAGCCATTTCTTCATGAATATCATCTGTGGCTGGGTTATGTGTAGATTTCACTAAAAAAGTATTTCTCCCAGTATCTTACTTCCTAGTGCTCCAAGCTTTATTATTTAGGGAGATTTTCTCTAACTTCTCAGCGATCTCTGCATAAGTACACTCACCATAAGAACCTACATCAATTGTATCCAACACCGCTTTATTATTATCATTTTGCCCCCGATAGAAATACTCTTTTAGCGACTCATCATCAATACGGTGATTTGGGACACTTCTCAAGAAATAGGTGAACCGATCCCAAGAACTGCTTACTGACTCCCCTGGTAGTGCCACAAAGTTGTTCACCCTATATTTGTGGTTGAGCTTCTTTGAAGCCGAATAGTAATGAGCTAACAAAACATCCCTCAATTGGTTCCATGTATAGATTAAGTTATAGGAAAGCTCAGTAAACCATATAGCAGCCTCTCCTGTTAGTGAGAGAGGAAAAACTCTTAGCCCAATGACGTCCATGTCCAAGTAAGGCCTCCCTACATAACTCTTACACACCGACCTCAGTTTGGCGATATGAGCATGTGGATCCTCAAATCGTAGCCCAGAAAACAGACCTCTAGCTGTGAGCATCTGCATTAAGCTACTAGTTACCACGAAAGTATGACCATGTGGTAGAGGATGTAGGACAAGTGGCCCATCAGAGTCAGTGATGTTAACATTTCCCCTATAGTACTCTTGAGGGTGTGGAGCAGGAGGTTGCCTCCTCTGATTACCTTCACCCGAATTATGAACCATCACTTGATTATGAGCCTCAACTAGCGAGGGAGGTGGAAGATTGATATTTTCCTCGATATAAGCAGGACTGTTTTGAATGTTCATTTTGTGAAGTGTATGGTTTAGTTCTAGATCAAGTGGAAGTATTGGTTCTCCTCGACTCCGTGTACTTGGCATACACTAAAGCTAGACCTGCGAGAAACAAAAAGAAAAAGAAAAAGTAAAATCAGGAAATTATTAACTAAAACTCGGTAATGTGCTTTAAAGTTAATCTAAAAGCCACTTTCCCCGGCAGTGGCGCCAAAGTTTGATACGCTCAAATTACACTTCCCTAAAGAAGTATAAGCGGTCGTATCAAGTAAAGAACCCAAATGTTAGGTTGGGGTCGATCCCACGAGGAAAATAGTTTAGACTTAACTTTAATCTAGAATTACATTTATTTTAATCAAGTCCTTTCCAAAACAAACAATAAAAAAAGGGGGTTTTGTGTGACAAAATTATTTAATTAATTCTAAGTAAACAAGTAACAAGTTCAAATATTTGATGTTTATCAAGTGACGAGAGAAACTAGGGTATAAGTGTTCGCCATTAGGTTCATAACGCAGTAACCCTAACTATAACAACTCTTTCCTAGCATCTTGCATGCAAAGTGATAAGTTATATATCCCTGCTTCCTTGGTCCAGCAATTAGTGAATTTCACTCCACACCTTGGTCCGGCTACGTGTGTATACTTACTAAACCTTACCTTTTACCTCATATTAAGCATCATAATCGATGTATGGCTTAGTTATTACTTTGCACCAATCAACACTAGCCTATTAGATAGTGTATACTAAATCTACGTTAATAATTCTTTTCTTATTATCTACCTCCTTGGTCCGACAAGTAGCAACAAGGAGAGTTCTAACGCGTGCACTCGTTAAAAAGACTTCTAAACGAAAGAATTTTCAATACATGCAAGAAACTATTCGAGAATTGTTATTTTAGCTAGTTTTACTTTGTTAATTACACATGGTCCCACAACCCTAGTTATGGATTTAGTTACTCATGTTAACAATTACACAATTCATATTGATTAGACAAGAATTCATGTACTTACTTTGATGAGATTGAAGAAAATCCATAAAATTACTTGAATAAATCAAAGTCTTGCAAAAAAGATTGCGGAAAGTAGAATATTTCTCAAAATCTCAAGTCCAACACTTAGAATAATAAAACTGAAAAAGACCAAAGAGTCTAACCCCAAAAATGAGGTTTTTACAAGTATTTATAATAATAAAGTCCTAACATAAAAAGGAAATCTATTTAAGGAAAATCTGCGCAAAAATGCGTCTGAGTTGACGACCAAACCAACGGACCGTCGAGGCCTCCCGTCGTTCCACACTTAGGTTCTTTATCAGCTGCTTAATTCTCCCACTCACTGTTACTATCGACGGACAAGGATGACGGTCTGTTGAGTGCACGACGGTCCATCGATGGCTTCCGTTTCTCCACACTTAGAATCTTTCAAGACGGGTACTGGGCTACTTTCTATTAGCAATGACGGATGTGCAGGACGGTCCATCGTGGAGATGACGGTCCATCGATAGCTTCCGTAGCCCCACACTTGGTCAAAATTCCTCGATCTTCCTTCAGCAGCATTTTCTTCAGACGACGGTTGCCACCTAAGGACCGTCGAGGGGTCGCCGGACCGTTGATTGCACCGTAGGACGTATCTTCTGCAATTTCAACAAAGTTCTTCCGCATTTTTATTCTGGACAGTTTTCCTGCAAACAAAGAGAAAAATACATTAAAACAACTACAAAAAGACCTCAGACACATACTAAACTTAAGGAAAAAGCATTGAAAGTACCGTAAAACCACGGTACATCAGGCATTCACTATTTAATATAGAAAAAAGACAGTTTAAGTTTAGGTTGAAAAATAAAGAAACAACTTTCCATATTTGTAGGTCCATGTATCAGAGTGGTGAGCTCCAAATGGTAACCTACTGAGTTGAGAGTGTATCTGAAGTGCAAATTGAAGAGCGACTAGGTGTTGAGGCACTATAAGCGGTCATCATGAATTGTGGTATTGAAAAGTATGATTCTTTGGTGGCCTCACTTAAAAGAAACGAAGATAGGTCAATGCCGAAGAAGTTGGAGTTGGACATGAAGCATCATGAGTCTCCACCTACGAGACCATCTATTGTGGAAGCATACACTACCACCACATCCTTGGCGGAGATGACACTTTGCTGATGATTATTGCAGAAGATTTCAATGGGCAACAAGTAGAGTACTTAGTTACGGTGTTGAAGATGTTCAAGCGAGCCACTGGATGGACTATTGCAGATATTATTCGGATTCCACCCTGTATTTGTTCCTATAAAATCCAACTAATGCCAGATCACAAACCTAGTATTGAGCACCAAAGAAGGTTGAATCCGCCTATGCAAGAAGCAGTTAAAAAGTAGATCATCAAGTGGTTCAACGCTGGGGTCATTTATCCAATGGCGTACAGCAGTTGGGTGTGTCATGTTCACTGCGTTCCTAAAAAGGGTGGGATGACTGTGGTACCTAATGAAAGTATTGAGTTTGTTTCGATGCATCCTGTGACTGGATGGCGAGTTTGCATGGACTATCGGAAGTTGAATGAATGGACAGAGAGGGATCATTTTCCCATGCCCTTCATGGACTAGATTCTAGACAGACTTACAGGCAAGGGTTGGTACTATTTTATTGATGGCTATTCCGTCTACAACCAGATCTTTATCACTCTGTAAGACCAAGAAAAGACCAATTTTACTTGCCTTTATGGGACTTTTGCATTCAAACGGATGCCATTTTGGTTTGTAATGCGACGGCAACCTTCTAGTGTTGTATGATTCGATATTTTCTTATATAGTGGACGACACTATTGAGGTGTTCATGGATGATTTTTTTTTTGTGTTTGGCAATTCCTTTGATCGGTGTTAAAATAATTTGGCTGAGGTGCTCAAGAGATATGAAGAATGCAATTTGGTACTAAATTGGGGGAAGTGCCACTTCATGGTGAAAGAAGGGATAGTGTTGGGCCATCGAATCTCAGAAAAGGGGATAGAGGTTGATCTTGCCAAAGTTGAGGTGAGAGAGAAGCTTCAACCACCCATCTCATTCAAGGGTGTGAGATGTTTTATTGGGCATGCTTGCTTTTATCAGAGGTTTATCAAGGATTTTTTGAAAATTGCACACCCTTTGTGAAAACTGCTTGAGAAGGACTGTAAGTTCTATTTTGATGAATCCTGTCTGAAAGCATTTGGAGAGTTGAAAGGGAATTTAGTGACCGCACCCATTATTATTTTGCCAAAAGCAGAAGCCTCCACAGATCCGGAGACCTCCTCAGAACCAGAAGATTCCTCAAAACCAGATGCCTCCACGGAGCCAGACGCTCCCTCTAAATGTGCAGCCGACCCAGAAGGTGTGCCGGTCAGTAAGCGCTCCTCGTCAGACTGGGAGACAGTGACTACGCCGGGCGCCAACCTCGTGGGAGTGGCTCTGGTGGGGCGGGCAGCAAGGGTAGCAGTGCGGGTGCCTGGTGGCACGTACGCAGGGTCACGCTCATCATCTGAGCCTATGACCAGTCAGTTGGACGGGGCGACAGACTTGGAATGCCCTCGTGAGTAGACATGGTCTTGTTTAGGAGCCATTAGTACCTGCAAAGAGAAGTAGTTAGTACCTGTGGAAGCAGCAAAACACAGAAAAGGAATGGCAGTGCAAAAGTACAGAGTGTAGGACGGACCCATCTGGGTTGACAGGCACTTGTGCAGCAGCAGCTGGGGCTTGAGGAGGAGCTTGATTCCCTTCCGCAGCTGCTTCCTCAACTCTTCTCGCGGCATTCCTCCTTGTGTTCATTTTATACACGTATACAAAAGAATAGAGTTAGATACTAAAATTGACATAAAATGTCACAACTCTATATGGCATGATAAAGAGTAGAAGAAGGGAGAATTTCCTATCATCGTGTAGTCTCTAATTTATGATTGTGGCGCACTTCATAACCATAAGCTCGAAACTACGTAACCTGGTTGTGTTGAGATTTAGATCCTAGGTAATTTAACCTCATGCTCTGATACCAAGTTTTTCACGACCCGAATTCTTTAATCTGAATCGCCACCGGCGTCCTTGACCTCTCAGAGGTCGCAGACAAGCCTCATCTTGCATTCATCACATTCATCTGGTTAAATTTGCGGAAAATTTAAAACTTTTTATATGTATGAAGTTTACTTATACTTCATATAGTCATTACATATTTAAATCATATACTAAGCTCAACATAAAGAAACAACCATCTATCATAAGAGTCAATTCTAAATAGAAGATAAATATATCATAAATAATTTGCCAAACACGGCCTTATTACAAAGCTTCAAAATGAAAGTACGAAAGAAATGCTAGGGACAACATCCACTATCTATGTCTAACACTAAGGCTAGACTAATGCGTGTAGCATCCTCGAAATCAAGAGGACCTACCAAATGGTCTGGAGAAAACGTTGAAGTCCAAACCGCTGCAAGTGTCATCAATCTGTCCTTTGAACTGCACCTATAAAAATAGTAAATAGTAGGGGGTTAGTACACCACTTGTACTAAGTATGGTGTATGCACACATACACATAAAGCTATACATGATCAATGAAAGTTCTTCCTAAGCAATATGTCATTTCTTGAAAGTCTAGTCATTAGACTTTCCTAATTCGTTAGTTGTGAATTGTGGTATGAATATGATGTATTTTAATGCATTCAAAGCACACAACTCATTTTCTATATGATTACAAGCCATTAGTATCATCAACATAATTTTAGAACCACTACCGAGAAAATTTGAAAATTTGCTCCTCCAAACCCGAGATCTCCAATTTTGACACTTCGATTATTTTTCAGTCTTTTTCTTCTTGTTGTTGTGTAGTTCAATAATTCATTTGGTCCTATGTTTTACTTACAAGTGCAATGATTCATTGGAGTCCCATACCCACAATGAATCGATGTAAGTAATCCAAGGACTAAGGAATGATTTCCCTACCTTATAGTGAGTCATTCTTTACACTATATATTCATTACGTTTCATAAGCCATTCTCTATTGGTCATGCCATTTGTTTCATTACTTAAATGTTAGTGAAGTTATGAGGTATTTAGTTAACATTATGTTTCTACTTGCCTTTATTGGCATCATATAAGAAGTCATTATAAGCCAATCTTATTTGGCTTTGCCCATTATTTGCTGAAAACTTCATGAATGTGACATTGGCAATTGACATTCTTAAGCTCTTCTTCATTGCTCACTTTGAACATACGTTCCATCATCATCATCATTCTCACTTTCATAGTGACATCATTAGAAATAAGATCATGCGAGCTTAACATGAAATCCAGTGTCTTCCCCACACTAAAAAGAGGTGATTCACCGGTTAAAATGAATCTAGACCATGTGAGCTACTCATGGAATCCAGTGTCTGTCCCACACCGGAAAGGGGTGATCCCTGGCTAAGGTGAATCCATCTCAAGTGTTCACTCCACACCGAAAAAGAGTGGCTCACGGCTATAGTGAAACAAGAATATATCGTGAGCATTAACTGATATAGATCAAGTGAGTTAAACATGAAATCCAGTGTCTGCCCCACACCAAAAAGGGGTGGAATCACCGGCCAAGGTGAAATCGTACATGCCTAGCTCGCTTAGGTGGAAACCACTGGCTAGTTCCTATGTTGGCTAGACATAGTTCGAAGACTACAGACTTAATGAGACTACTTATCCACCTCGGTGGTAGACTTGTCTTCATGAGACTTACATGTGCAAGCACATGCCCATAACTAGTCTATCGGTGTTGTGCTAACTTTCATTATCTTCTTTATCTTTTAGAGTAGACTAAAGCATTATGGAAGCTTACTTCTAGATTGAGATTTATTTACTCTTTTGATGACTTGTCATCCTTACTTTACATTGATGAAATGTGAATTGTCCTTACATATCATCCTTACTTTACATTGATGAATGTGAATTGTCCTTACATATCATCCTTAGGTGTTAATGAGACTAGTCTCACACGTTCTAACACCTTCATTTGTGAGTATTCTTTTAACATAGTAACTTAGGTGTAAGTAAGACTTGTCTCACTTCCTTTAACACCCCATTCTGTTCACTTACTTAGTTTAGACCCCTTTAAGTATGTTATAACTCACGTTACTTCTTCACTTTAGTGTAGTAGCTTCATGTCATCATTTATGGACGATGAGCACTTCTTTCAATGAGTTACATGTGTTCATAATTCATTCTTTTAGAGCATGTTGGGAGTTGTCCCAATGAATGGCATGCCTTCGTTATGGGTTCATTGAAATACTTTAGAAGTGCTTATCATATATTTGATACTCTTACTACACAAGATTGGCATATGATTAGTATTGGCTCAATATTTGGATATTAAAAATGACATTACCATTTTTGTTGGTATAGACCAATTTTACGTATGTTCATATTTAAATTGAATATGTGAACCTTTAGCCGATCTTTCAATCATTTACATAAGCCCCTAGCCATTCGCATGCATTCGTTCTGACAAAGTAGTGTTAGCCAATTTTATTGGCACCAGATAGTCAATTCATTCAAGATGTGATTTCATAGGGATCATTTGATCCAATCTTAGTTCATGACTTTAGGCATAACGTTTTTAAGACATATTGGACAGCATCATATTAACATTTGATGACTTTAGCATCTTCATAATGTTACAAAACAGCAAGTCAACATTCGTCACACACACATCAACACTTGACATTTACGGACGTAACTAACATATGATTGGTTCTTAATTCACGTTGTAAACATTAGCTTCATACGATTTTAAGGTCATAGATTCATGTGACATTCATCATTCAAGAACAATACACGTAAATCAGCCATAACCACATACCAAAAACATGATATCTAACCTATTCAACATGGAATCGAAAAGGATACTAGGGAAAGGGAAGTTCGACGAGAACTTTGGGAACAACCCTAGTTTTCAAGATTTCATGAATTACGACGATGGAAAGTACTCTTGGAGAAAGAATTCCAGGATAGAAACCCATACCTTATGTAGATTCGAATCTACGACGATCACTCTACACGAAATCCTTGAAAAGTACTTTGAAATTGGCTAAGAGAGACTTTAGCGTTCTACGTTCTTGCGGTTTGTTGTTTACTGCCTTAGTCGTGAGTCTCTTTAGATTTGATCATCAATTTAGGTTTAGGAACTGATCTTGAATTATAAAACTTAATACTTAATTAACTTAATTAAATAACTAATTAGTTAATTACTAAAACGACCCTCCTAAGTTGACTAGACATAGGAGAACCATTGACTTAGCCAATTGCCATTTTGACTAAGTGTCTAGGCTAACCAAGGCTTAATTTAATTAATTTTATGGATTAGTTAATTAAATATGGGACTTAAGGAAATTACCAAAACACCCCTAAGTCAATAGGACCACAACTAACAACTTTGGACCATCCTAGGTTAGGTACTAGGTTGTCCCTAAGTTAGTTAGGTGCCACCCGACCAAGTCCTAGGTTGTCGGGTGCATTAGGTGGTCCAATCTAGTTAGTCCTAGGTTAGTTGTCTAATTAGGATAGTTGGTTAGGACTTAGAGTTAGTTAGGCTGGTTGGTCCCACATGGAGGGACCCGCCCATGCGTGTCTTGCCTAACCGTCCTAACCGAATTCGGTTAGGGTGGTTCCGTGGTCCCCCTTGGCCGGCTCCTTCACGTGTGATGCACATGTGCTTGCACATGGGTTTGTTGCACTTTCCTAACTAAGTTATCTTGATGGCTCATTTGGGAATGTCTACTTATTGTCCCAAGGACCCTCACCCTATCCTTAGGCACTACTTACTCTATATGATCATTTTAGATGGTCATGTGGAATGGTATCTAGGCTTGACACTTGGATGCCTCATACCTTTTGTGTTAGTATTCCGAAACATGATTTTTAGCTTAGGGTCTTCATTGCAGGTACATTTCTTAAATGTCAATCTTGAATTGGGGTATGACAACCCAAAAAGTATATTTCATATTCGTATATACAAAATTTGCTAATATCTCTTAGCCAATTTTTCTATACTATTCCCAATATTTCTCAATATTGGGCAATGGGGTGCCTATGTACCCCTAATAGGCTATCCTAAGGGCATACTGGGATCTTTATTAGATATATGATTTTCCGGAACGTTACAAAGAGTCTTCTATCTATCCTCCGACCTACACCTATAAAAATAGTAAATTATATAGGGTCAGTACACCACTTGTACTAAGTATGGGTGTATGCACACATACACATAAGTCTATGCATGATCAAGGAGAGCTTTTCCTAAACAACATGCCATTTCTGGAAAGTGACATCACTAGACTTTCCTAATTCCTTATTTGTGAATTGTCGTATGAATATGATGTATTTTAATGCATTCAAAGCACACAACTCATTTTCTATAAGATCACAAGACATTAGTATCATCAACATAATTTTAGAACAACTCCAGCAAAGATTTGAATATTTGGTCTTCCTAACCCAAGAGCTCCTCTTTGGGGACTTAATTTATTTTTCAGTCTTTTTCTTCTTCTTGTGTGTAGTTCAATAAATCCTTTGGTCTTATGTTTTACTTACAAGTTCAATGATTCATTTTAGTCCCATACCCACAATGAATAGATGTAAGTAATCCAAGGACTAAGGAATGATTTCCCTACTTTATAGTGAGTCATTCTTCACTCTATGTATTCATTAAAATTTTATAAGCCAGTCTCTATTGGTTATGCCATCTATAAAATTACTTTCATGTTAGGGAAGTTATGAGGTATTTACTTAACATTATGTTTATGCTTCCCTTTATTGGCATCATATAAGAAGTCATTATAAGTCAATCTTATTTGGCTTTGCCCATTATTTGTTGAAACTTCATGAGTGTGATATTGGCAATTGACATTCTTAAGCTCTTCTTCATGGCTCACTTTGAACATACGTTCCATCATCATCATTCATTCTCTCTTTCATAGTGACATCATTAGGAATAAGATCATGCGAGCTAACATGAAATCCAGTGTTTTCCCCACACTGAAAAGAGGTGATTCACCAGTTAAAATGAATCTAGATCATGTCAGCTACTCATGAAATCCAGTGTCTGCCCCACACCGAAAAGGGGTGATCCACGGCTATGGCGAATCCATCTCAAGTGTTCACTCCACACCGAAAAGGAGTGGCTCACGGCTATAGTAAACCAAGAACATATCATGACCATTAACCGACATAGATCATGTGAGCTAAACATGAAATCAAGTGACTTCCCCACACCGAAAAGGGGTGGAATCACCGGCCAAAGTGAAACCGAACATACCTAGCTCGCTTAGGTGGAAAGCACTGGCTAGTTCCTATGTTGGCTAGACATAGTTCGAAGACTAGGGACTTAATGAGACTACTTATCCACCTCGGTGGTAGCCTCATCTGATGAGACTTACACGTGCAAGCACATGCTCATAACTAGTCTATCGGTTTTGTGCACACGTCCATTATATTCTTTATGTTTTAGAGTTGACTCAAGCATTATGGAAGCTTGCTTCTAGATTGAGATTTACTTACTCTTTTGATGACTTGTCATCCTTACTTTACATTGATGAAACGTGAATTGTCATTACATATCATCCTTACTTTACATTGATGAAATGTGAGTTGTCCTTACATATCATCCTTACTTTACATTGATGAAATGTGAATTATCCTTACATATCATCCTTAGATGTTAATGAGACTAGTCTCACACATTCTAACACCTTCATTTGTGAGTATTCTTTTAACATATTAGCTTTGGTGAAAGTAAGACTTGTCTCACTTCCCTTAACACCCCATTCTGGTAACTTAATTTAGACCCCTTTAATTATGTTATAACTCACGTTACTTACTTACTTTAGTGTAATAGCTTTATATCATCGTTTATGGACGATAGCACTTCATTCAATGAGTTTCATGTGTTCATAGTTCATTCTTTTAGAGCATGTTGGGAGTTGTCCCAATGAATGGCATGTCCTTGATTATGGATTCATTGAATTACTTTAGAAGTTCTTATAATATCATTTGATACTCTAACTTCACAAGATTGGCATATGATTAGTATTGGCATAAACAATTGGGTATAGATTACATAACCATCTTTGTTGGCATAGGGCAATTTTACATTCTTTCATGCTTGGTTAGATATGTATATTATTCATTAGCCAATATTTTAATTATTTAACATAATATTATAGTCATTTGCATGCATCCCTTTTGGACAATATACTGTTAGCCATTTTATTGGCATAAGCCAAACAATCACTCAAACTATTATTTCATGGAGATATTTTTAGCCAACCTTATAACATAACTTTAGGCATAACGTTTTTAAACATCTTTGAAAGCATAATATGATCATTTAACGAACACAACATCATCAACAAGTCACATTAACAGTATGTATGCACAACAAACTGTAATCCTCTTCATACATATCAATTTCTGACACATCTTAACATAGTATCATTCTCTAAACCAATCTTAGTTCATGACTTTAGGGTAACATTTTTAAGACATATTGGACAACATCATATTAAAATTTGATGAATTTAGCATCTTCATAACATTACAAAACATCAAGTCAACATTCGTAACGTTTACGGACGTAACTAGCACATCATCTATTCTTAATTTACTTTATAACATTAACTTCACCCGACTACAAGTTCATAGGTTCGTTTGATATTCATCATCCAAGAACAATGCACGTTAATAACATCCAGCACCACATACCAACAACATGATCTCTAACCTATTAAACATTGAATTAAAAAGGATACTAGGGACAAGGGTGTTCGACGAGAACACGGGAACAACCCTAGTTTTCAAGATCTTGTGAATCGTACGAAAGAAAGTTCTCTTGGAGAAATAAGTCGAGGAGAGAAACCCATACCTTATGTAGAATTTAATCTACGAAGATCACCTTGCACGACACCTTGAATAAACTTTAAAATCGCCTAGAACGTCTATGAACTTTTTGTCTCTTTCTTTCGTTCGCTTTGGTGTTGTGTTCTCTGAGTGTTTGGTCGTGAGTTTAAGGTTTAGGAACTTATCTTGACTCATTCAACTAAGGATTAATAATTCAATTAAATAAATAAATTAATTAATTACTAAAAAGCCCCTCCTAGATTGACTAGAACTAGGAAAACACAACACTTAGTCAAATCTAAAAATTTTCCTAAGAATTTCATTTTGACCCTTTAAAGTAATTAATTAAATGACTAATTTAATTAATTAAGGGACCTAGGTTAAGTACTAGGTTGTCCCTTTAACTAGTTACTAGGTTTGTGCCACCCAATTAAGTCTTACGTTGTCGGGTGTACTAGCTAATTTATTTTTGTTTTCCTAGTTTAGTTAGGTAGTTAGGTTAGTAGGTTAGAGTCTCGAATTAGTTAGAGATCTAGACCCCACATGGGTGAACCCATGTGCACGCCTGCCCCCTAACTACCCTAACCAAATTCGGTTCGGGTGGTCCCCTCTTGGCCGTTTCTTCCCATGTGCTTGCACATGGGCTTGCACATGGGTTGCTTGTAATTTCCTAACTAACTATTATTCATGGTTCATTTGGTAATGCTTACTTATTGTCCCAAGGACCCTCACCATGTCCTTGGGCACTGCTTAATTTACATGATCATTTTAAATGGTCATGTGCTATGGTATCTAGGCTTGACACTTGGATGCCTTATACCTCAGTGAATACTTGGAAATCTATGTTTTTAGCGTAGGGTCTTCATTGCAGGTACATTTATTGAACATCAATCTCGGATTGGGGTATGAAAACCCAAAAAGTTTATTTCTTATTCGTATATAGAAAATTGGCTAATATCCCTTACCCAATTTTTCTATACTATGCCCAACATTTCTCAATATTGGGCATTGGGGTGCCTATGTACCCCTAATAGGCTATCCTAAGGGCATATTGCGCTCTTCATTAGACATATGATTTTCCGAAATGTTTCAACAAGATCGGAAATACTAGTCAAGAATCTACTCATCTCTAGGGTTAGATACCAAAGATGGAGCATTTCTAGAAAAAAAGTTAAACTTCAAAGAATACTCCTCCAAACTCATATAACCTGGTCTAAGGTTTATAAACTCCTCAATCATAATCTCTTTCTTCTCACGGGGAAAGTACTTTCCTACGAATGTTTCCTTAAACTCCTCCCACTTTATAGGATCCAATTCAACCTGCCTGTTCCCTTTCCATTGTGTGTACCACACTTGAGTAACGTCTTTCAATTTGTATAAAGCCAACTCTGCCTTCTCCATAGAAGACACACCCATTACATGAACTATCTTATAAACCTCATCCAAGAATGCTTGGGGATCCTCTCCCACCTTAGAGCCAAAGAAGGTAGGAGGATTCATCCTCACAAAGTCCCTCAACGTAGAGGTCATGGTACTGTCAAGAGCATTCACCCTAGGCCCCACATACATATTTGATTGAGCCGTCATGGATCGGTCTAGGATAAGAAAATCCCCACTAACCTCCTCATTCGTCATGTCCGGGGGAACAACCGGAACCTCATTCCCTTGATTAGCTATTGGGATTTTTTCATCTTGAGGAACTTGCTCACCTCGGGGGGGGGGGGGGGGGGGACTCCCTCATTTACATGTCCCTCATCCAATCTTCTTGCGGAGGTCCTTCTTGTTTTCATATCCTCTATACACAACAGAAGGGATTAGGAAAACAAACTTATAGAACTCAACTCTATGGCACGACACAAGAATAATGAATAAAGTGAAACCTCTATCGTCCTATAGCCTCTCGCTCATAGATGTGTCGTGACTCAACCCGATGAACAAGACTCTACTAGTCATGGCTTGTGATACTTGAACCGTAAAGACCAATTCATAAACTTTATGCTATGATACCAAGTTTGTAATGACTCGGGAGCACCCCCAAGTAGTCAGACTGTGTACTCGACCTCTGAGAGGTCTTATACAAGCATCTTAGCATTCATTAATCACATAAGTATGAAAGTAGTGCGGAATTAAAACTTTTCACAATGAAGTGAATAAGGAAACTCTTCTATAAAACATAAGAAGAACTAAGTCTCATCAAAAGCAATCTTAAACACATAACATTATCATACGGTCACAACCCTTACATTGAATAGAAAGATACAAGTCTTATACAAAGTCTTTACTGAAATAAAACTAGACATAACATCTATGTCCTCGATCATATGAGGACATACCAAGTGTCTTGAGGGAATAATCTAATTCCCAAGCTTCAACTGTAGGGATCCTTACTTTCCAAAACATACACTTGTATAAACAGAGAGGAATATGGAGTTAGTACAATTAAGTACTAAACATAATGACCATACAAGAAATCATGTGAAAAGGGACATTTTAGTTGAAATATGTTTTTCATGCTATTTTGATAAAAAATTGATAAATCAAGTGTAAAAGACATCATACAAGTCCATCATTAACCACTAAGATGATAACCCATTTAACCATTTAGACCATAATCATTAAGTAACCCATTTAGCTATTTAGACCATCTACCTAAGGTTATCCTAAGACCCACCTAAGTAACACATTAAGAGACCACCCATACAACCTCTTCAATACACAACGAAGTGTTCCTCAAGGCTACCAAAGATAAAGATATTTCCTTTCCAACACAAGTACAACAAGTCAACATTCATTACAAGAGATACTAAAGGAGACATTCATACATTTAAGGAACTTCACATAATGGTCTTGGAAGACCTAGGGAACTCACTTTATCATCTTCAAAGCCTACTCGTGCCATGTTTAGATAGTGTCCCATTCCGCTACCTACACATTGCATACACTATTCAATAACTAGAGTGCACATCCCACATGATGAGAATAGGCATTAATCAACATAAACCATACCAGCTAGGTATGGAATCCAGTGTCATGAGACTCCACACCGTGGAAGGTGTTCTATTTACCAAAGGTATAACTAGGACACATCCCATGCAGGCACATGGTTTAAGGGATATCTAAGGCTTTTTTGTACTTTAGTCTCATACTCAAGTAGAGCTACAACCTTAAGTATATCCTCTCGGTGATTTGCCTTAGTTCTCATAGAGTAAGTTCATTCACATAAGGGAATTTGAGGAGGTACCATCCCTAAGCCTTACCAACTAATAATACCACTACCAAGAAGGGATCCACACGGGTCTACTGATAAAGGTTCATTAGGATAGCTCATTCATGAAACGGGTACCATGTTAGGTCTATCCGATTCACTTCATTATAAACCTTATTTTATTATTAAATGTTTTGTACAGTTACTTTGGGTTCTACACTCATCAAAATGGTCACCATTCTTAGGTCTACCGGTTCAAGAAATACTTTAGAACACCTCATTTATCATTCATGTATCAAATATTTTGACAACTAGGTCTACCTAAACAAGACACCATATCAATATATAGAGACTCTTCATAGTATTTCGTCATCACATACCAACATTTAGAGGAAACATGTTTTCATTAACAATATCACATAGCCACATACAAGTTCATATTAACATCATATAAAAACATTTTAATATCCTATCTTACACATAACAACATATCCAGACTTCAATTCACCTCATAGTGCATCAACATCACAATCATAATAAGAACATGAAGAAACCACCTCCACTAAAAGTGGATCAAACCATATAAGGAAATCCTACTATACTAAGAAATCAAATCAACTTAAAATTCTCCAATATCACCATTCACCATTAATCAACTTCCAATAGAACAAGAGAATTTACCCATCATCATGCCCATAAGGCCAAGAACAACAACTTATCCTTATATAAACAATTCATCATATATAGAGATAGATAACAATAAGAATCAATAATGTAAGGCAATCTTGATACAATTCCATCCATAACCAACACAATTATAAAACCCACTTTACAAGCCAAAATTAGAGAATTAGGAAGATAATGGGTTCATGGAGTTTTCCCCTTGAAATCATCAATTTAACCATAATATAATCATAGAAATTCATTTGAACCCATTTAATTCAAGAACCCATGAGTTTGAGAAAGAATTAGGGTTTTGATCATTTTTTGAAAACTTGCAAACTTATTTGAGAATTGGCTCTAGAGAGAAATCTAACTCTAGATAAAGAGTCATCTTAACTTAGTATTGAGAAGCCCACGAAATTAAATAAGAAATTAATGAAAACCTTCAATCCAAGATGCAATTTAACTCTAAGCATCCATGGAGTATTGAGAGAACTTTTGGAAAGGAAGGGTTTTGAGTTTTTAAGAATGAAGTTTAATTCTAGGTTTTAAAGTTTAAACTAACTTAAAGTACCAAAACTAACCTAAAACAACCGTCCCCCCATTTATTTAGCCAAGGGTGGAATTTACCAAAATACCCTTGGCTTGGGCAAAACCCTGCAGGAAATTGAAGACAAAACCACGACACCCCATTGACGGACCATCAATGGGTTGATGGAGCGTCCTGCTGGTCCGTCAATTTTGACTGAGACTTCAAAATTTGGGGTCTAAGATCCCACGACTAAGTGTGGATCCACGCCCCTTTTTGACAAGGCGTCAACTTTGGGCGTCAAACAAGGCTGCCCAGGCCGCTTTTTGCCAATGCTTGGGTCCTTCTCAAGGACCCCTAGGGAGGTATTTGGGGAGTCGTACCCAAAAGTTTTGACCCTAAACATGACCATATATACTCTAGGGTCACCATCAAACATTTTAGACTCTAAAAGACGTACCAAAACTCATACTACATACAAGGACACACTAGCACACAGTTGACTAGTTTTCAAACGTCTTGGTCGTTCCTTGAAGTTTAACCACAAAACACGGCCAAAGTGACTTATAAGCTCATTTACTCATTAATTTATTAAGTTATTATCTCTTAAAATCCATGTGAGGCTCTAGCTCATCCAATTTCATATTGAGGGTGTTTCATATAATAATCCTTTTAGTTATACTGTTTTTAACCAGACATTTGTTAACCATGAACTTGACTTCATTCCCTTTATCATAGTTATGAGATATGATAAAAATATTATATTTGAGGCCCTCCACATAGTGCACATTGTTTATCGAATTTTCAGCAGATCTACCTATCCTGCCAATTCTAAGAATAGAACCCTTCTTTCCACCGCCAAACAACACATCACCACCTTGGTGTGCTTTCAAAGAGAAAGTTTGAAGTGTCTCCGGTCATATGCCTTCACCATCCACTGTCCATGTACAAGCACCGACTTCATTCTCTCCTCCACACAAAAATCACTTGTTAGTCTTAGGCCCACTTTAGATTAAATCCCCAATAGCTATCAAAAGTCTTAACAAGAAACCTTCATGTACAGGGGGCAATGTGTTCTTGCTGAAACGATAGTGAGGACTAGGTCCATTTCATTCCCTTTTCTCACTATTTTCATGTCTATAAAGTTTCGTACGAGGAACAGGTCCCTAGTGCTCCTCTTTTTCATTGTTTTAAAATCAGAAAAACTTCATATGTATTTCTTTAGCCCTTTTAGGTTTCTCACGATTTTCTTTAAGAATACCATTACGGCCACAATGAGTGCACAAGAGATTATCGGCTATAGACACATATTTACTGTGAGGATTATAGGGAGGTTCTATAGGTCTGGATCCCATTCCCTTCTTTCCATTGAAACTCTGATGAGACAGGTTACAGAGTATCTTGGAAGAGTCAGTCCATTTTAGGGAGTGACTCAACTCTTCCTTTACTTTACAAAAATTTCAAGGGAGGTAGCTAGCTTAGATTCAGCAATTTTAAGTTTTTCTTCAAATTCTTCCTCAAAAATAATAAGATTACTCTTTCCACCATGCGAGGTACCAGGGTCCTCTTTAGAATTCAAGTTGCTGGATTCTAGCACTCTTATCCTAGCACTCATTTCAGAAACTTGAGATGCAAGAACTGAATTCTCATCTTCAGTCAAACTTAATTTTTCATTCAACAATATGTTTTCAGTGGTTCATTCATCAACATATACAATAAGAAGAGCAATAAATTTCCTCAAATTCTCAGCTGACAGATTATCCATATCATCTTTGAGATCAAAAAGAGTTACCTCATTTGAGTATTCATAATCATTTGATTTTTCCATCAAGGAGAATATTAAGTTCAAGAAACTCTCATCATGTTCAATGGCCATCATTGATAAATCCTCATGGATTTCAACATCTTCTTCTACTCACATGAATCATCTCCCTAGAAAGCAAAAATCTTTCTCACCATCTCTTCTGCATAGGCCTTCATGTGTACGTGTTTTGGGACCAAGTCCTTCTTGCGTTGTCTGCTGTCATATGTTCCCTGGTTTTAGTTGGGTAGTATCTCATGAAATGACCAATCTTGTTGCACTTATGACAGAGATCATTAGCAGTGGAAGTTCTGGTGGTAGAGGTCTTCTTTTGGAAGCCATTGTGCTTCTTTATAATCTTTGAAAAGTTTTTGATGACATAAGCCATTTTTGGTTCCTTTTTAATTACACCATTTAGAGATGATTTCAAGGCTATGGAATTCTCCTTTTAACCTTCCTTCACATTTGTACCATGTTTCTTATTCAGTTCATAAGTCTGAAGATTCCCTATCAATTCATCCATAGGTAGAGTAGTTAGATCTTTAGCTTCTGTAATGGCATCCACCTCACTTTCCCTGGATTTGGGATGCACTTTAAGAATCTTGCGGACGTGCTTGCTAACATTGCCCAGGAATCTAAGCTAATTAGTGATGGAGGTGAACCTTGAGTTCATCTCAAAAATGGTTTCTCCTTTCTTCATAATAAAATTTATTGTATTGTGTGGTGAGCATGTCAACCTTCGACTCCTTCACTCGCCGAGTTCCTTCATGGGCTGTTTGAAGACAACCCCAGATTTCCTTGGTAGTCTCACATGTAGAAACTTTTTAGTACTCATTTGCCCCAATCTCATATAGGAGAATCTTTTTTCCTTGTAGTTCTTTTTAATCTTCCAGTTGGTTTCGTTGTTAGCCTTTTTAGTTTTGACCACCGAGGTAGTGACCTCTTCGTACTTTACTTCCTTTGTAGGTATATATGGTTCATTAAGAACAATGTCCCATAACTCAGAGTCTTCTGCATTGATATAATCATGCATACGAGTTTTCCACTATCCATAGTATTTCCCATTGAAACGGGGTGGTCGAGTAGACGACTGTCCTTCCTCCATGTTTGGTTGGGAAGACATTCCGTCAGGATCTTATATTTTATTGGTCTTAACCAAGGTGAAAAGTCAAGCTCTGATACCACTTATTAGAATGTGCGTGTCCACCGATGTCGATGAAACCATGTCATCAATGCAGTTACACACGTACAGAATAAAGTAAATACTGAAGTAAAGATTGTACACACAACTTTGCGTGGAAACCTCCTTGCTCAAGGGAGTAAAAACACGACCTGTCTCGACAGGACTTTTCAAACTGCGTTTGCTAATCTTCTTCAAGCAAAAGTAAAACTAGTTTACAAAATGAGACTGGCCGACTAATATCTACACTAAACAATACACCTTATCACTTAGATGAGTAAGAGTAGATACAAAACTACTCGCTAAACGAATCTTAACATAATAGTATAGACTTCAAAAGGTAAGACCCTAAGTTACCCTTAACCTAGATCTTACAATGATTCAAACAAGTTTGAAACATTTTGTTTCACATGCGAAACAATTCCTACACTATTAAGAAAATAACAAGCAATCATAGCTCTAGTTGGCAAGAATTAAGCTTGAAAGTCTCTCTTTGAATGAATGAATGAATCTTGTTGTTTGTTTGTTTGATATATACCATGAAGAGTTATTATCCATCAACAAAACAACCTCGTCACTTCTAATTGGTGAAGTACTCTACCGATTCACCAACTTCCTAACGTAGACAACCTTTATAGATGTTCAGCACTTTAACAACTGGACGAGTTTTCATACTCTGCAGAGGACCGGGTCCCTGCACTTTGTGTGGAGATCATCAAAACATCTAGGAGCATAAGTACTTATCACCTTCCTCCAACCATGGTTAAATTTCAAATTGGAAAATTGCGTTAGACGAAATTGTATTCTGGGGAAACAAAATCACCAATTCCCCAACAAATAGTCGTTCAAATATTATCATCATTTCCTGCTAATTTTGTTGAAATATTTCAAAGTTGCTACTAAATTCTATTCTTTCTCAATCTAATTTTTTTAAATACATTTGTTAAGCTCATTAAAATAGCATGTAATGAGTAATTTAATATACAATAATTACAAATAAAACTTAAAAAATATGAAAACACCAAAAGGAGGGGCGTATTCTAATGTTTAAAATTAACTCCTTTTATTAGTCAACTGTAGATTTTGAACTTTGGATAGCAGATAACAGACTATCAATAAAGTCACAAATAACTAATTTCATCCCAAATAAAAACACAGACTTACGACAATAAAAAAAATCAAAGAAAATGAAATTTTAGAAGACTAATCATCATATCATACTATAATAAAAGTGAGAAGCTTCAAAGTACAAAGTTGTATTATCATTTTCCCTGACACTTAATAAAAAAATAATAGAGATAGTAATTAATTAAATATTAAATAATAATCATATAATATTATATTAAATCTAAATAATTAAAGATACGGAAGCAGATTTAAATGTAGAAATTATGTAGAATTCCCATAAATTACAAAGGTTTAAATAAATAACTAATAAACTAATGTGGAAAAATAACCCCTAGAACCAGTCATTGTACTAAAACATCTAACTGCAACAAATCTAAGGAAAAGGGGGTACAACTCAACAAAACATAAGAAACATCTAATAATAGTTTGATTCTGAAGAAAATGGAAAAAAAATAAACAAACAATGATCATAAAAGAACGAGAAATAACAGTTTAGGTCTCTACTAAGCTTGCTAAAAGACATCAAATTAAAGGCTAAATTTGGTAGACCTAACACAGATGACAATGTAATAGAGGATGTTGATTTTACAGTCCCAGATCCTATAATCTTACAGAGCGAACCATCAGCAACCATCATAGGAGAGAGTGCTCCATGTGATCGAAAGCTAGAGTATATATTAGGATTACCTGTCATATGATATGTGACACCTGAAACCATTTATTCGAAGAGGATATAAGACATGTTTTTCCATACTCAACAAGGGTAGTAACCGGAATAGATTTCTTTTGTATGTTTTGGTATTGCGAGAATTTTGCAAACATTTCTATTGAAACCAAAATTCTTTTATCCAAAGATTTAGTAGTCAAAATTTCAGTCATTTTCTCCAAATATTTAGTAGCATATAAAGTCATCAAAAACAAGTATAACTAGAAGCATGTCCATTAGTTTGTTACCCCATGAACACAGATGAACAGAATCAAATGATTTTATCAACCAAGAAACCAATTGTCAAAGTAGAAAAGGAAATTGACTACTTGACCAGTAGATTCAGCAAGCAGTGAACAATAAAATACCCAAATAAGTAGTTCAAAAAAAAATCATGAACAAACAGTTTATCCACACAACACCAATTATCTGAACTGAAGTAGAAGCTAGCAGCAACGGAACCACTAATCACAGACCAGATTCAATGTCGTAGAGTAGAAACAAATGTGGAAGTGAAGAACAGACTTTCCAGAATGTGCTTTAACACAAGAACAGACATATGATTCGCTAGAAAAAATGAGCTGATGCCGAAAATTCAAAGCCCAACCAATTCAGCCAGAACATGCACTTTCATGTGCTGGTGCTTGATGAAAAGGCAAACTGTACAAGTAGTGTGTGACAGCTACTGGCTTCACACCAAGATGGTAGAGAAAACTGGTTTGGTTAGAAAATAAACTCCACCTCCTTCTGTGGTGGCAGTGACGCATACTGACCACTCTAAATCAGTGGATTAGAAATCCAAACTTCTTCCGTAACACAGCCAAAACAACACGAGCCAATAGGCTCTGATACCATGTAATTCAATGGTATTAGTCTATTACAATACTTTAATAAGAAAGAAACCTAAGATAACTATTCCCTCGAATCAAGAGAGGACATACTTCAACTTTACTTGAATGATGCTATAATCCAAGTCTTACTTCCCAATGCTCTTCACCTACCAGCCACTATAGAGGTAGAAATATATATGGAATTAGTACAAACACATGTACTAACTTTGCATAATGCATGAAAATTATGAAAAATGGACATTTATTGGAAATATGCATCTTTTAATTTAAATATCATAATAGTAGCATAAGAAAAACATTTAACACCTTAAAAACACATAGAAATCATATAGACACTTTATCACAATTTTGGAGAAAACTTACAGTGAACTCCTTCACTGTTACAGTGAAGTCTCTCAACTTCACCTTAGACACCTTATACCATGTAATTCCCCCACTAAAAGCTATCCTAAGACTCACTTAAGTAATACAAAAAGAGATTTACCATACACCCTCTCTAAGCATGCCTAAATAATCCTCAAGACTACTTATAATGAGATACATACATTTACAAGACACCAAAACACATAATATGTATAATATGTCATTCTCCTTACCAAGGCTATCAAAAGACTTACTTAAGTACTCCTAGAAGAGAACGCCAATACACCCTCTTCAAGGTTACCTAGATACTCCTTAAGACTTCTTAAGTTTAGATCATGCCCAAAGTATCAACCAGCATCCCTAACTAGAGTCATTCCCAAGACTTCCCTAGATAAGACATGAAGAGGTCATCCCTTATGCCGCCTTCACACTTTAACTAGGAAATCCTCAAAGTCACTCTAGATTAGGTACACATTCACTTATATGCTTTCTAACATAACTAATTATTTAATTAGTTCATTAAGAGACATTCGTCACATAGAGGACATTCAAGTAATGGTCTTGGAGAAGACCTAGGGACTCTCACTATCATCTTCAAAGCCTAAGGGTGCAACCTCTAGGTAGCGTCCCATACCACAGCCTAAACTTCATAGACTTCTCAAATACTAGTAGGTATCCCATAAGATGAGAATAGGCTATAACCTAAATAGACTATGGCAGCAAAGCATGAAATACGGAGTTGTAACCTGCTCCAATGGAGGGTATTCTACTTGCCAATGGTAGAACTTGGACACATCCCATGTACGAACATGGTTAAGGAATATGAAGGGTGTACTTTGTACTCTAGTCTCGTTCTTCACTAGAGTTACTTCCCTTACCATACTCACCCGGTGCTATCCTTTGTTCTCATAGAGTAATTTATATTAAATAATCATACGAAGAGGTTCCATATCTATTTTATAACCTAATCACATTCACCCTAAAGGATAACACATTATGTTCATCCAAAACGAACAAATAAAACTGGACAAAACTTGCTTAGACACACAAGGTCGTTTCAAGGCAAACCTTTCGAACGTCATGGACGTTCTTGGATGTTTGACCTACAAACTTCACAAAACTTGACACACTTCATATATACACCATTACAACTCATTTAAGGACCTCACAAGCTCATGAATCACACATAAACGCATTAAAACAGATATAAGACACATAGGTTACATAGTCGTTGAACGTCTTAGTTGTCCTTTGATGTTTGACTTCCGATTCACCTAATACTTTAGACACTGCTTCAATAACAAATTATAAACCATTTTAGGACCTTAGACCTTTATGAAAAACATATTAGGCTCTAGATTTGTCACGACCTGGATTCTGGAATCCGAACTGCGACCGACGTCATTAACCTCTCAGAGGTTGAAGACAAGCCTCTTCTTAGCTTTCATCACAATCATACAGTTAAATTTGCGGAAAATTTAAAACTTTTTAATGCTTAGTGAATTATATATAGAATTCATATAGTATTGCATAAGAATGATATTCTAATATCTCAAACTCAACAGCCATCTATCAATAGATTAAACAAATGAAATAAATGATTGTAATAATAATAATAATACTTTGCCGATGGCCTTATTACAACACTTTGAATAAATACTTGAAAGGAAATGCTAGGTACAGTAGTCACTAGCTAAATCTAATGTACTAAGCTATAACAATAAAGTGTAGCATCCTCGAACTCAAGAGGACCTACCAAGGCTGGAGATCGCTATTCCAAATGCTTCGACGAACTTCAACCTTCTTGAGAACCTGCGCCAATAAAAATATTAAATATATATGGGGTTAGTACACACTTGTACTAAGTATTGGTGTATGCACATAAACACATAAGGACTATGCATGAACAAGGAAAGCTCTTCCTAAGAATCGTGTCTTTTTCTGGAAAGTGACGTTACTTTCTTACTTATATCGTTAATCTTGAATTATGATATGTATATGACACGTTCTCATGCAATTATGACACACAACTCATTTTCTATATGAAAATAAGACCTTGGAATCATGAACATAATTTTAGAACAATTTAAGCAAACGTTTATAAATTTGCTCATTAGGCCGAGAGTTCACTTTCTCATACTTAGATTATTTTTCAGTCTTTTCTTCATTCTAGTGTGTAATTCAGTGATCTCCTTTGATCTTATGTTTTACTCACAAGTACAATAATTCATTATAGTCCCATACCTACAATGAATCGAGTAAGGAACTCACAAGATTAAGAAAATGATTTGGCTACCCTACTTACAAGTTATACTTCTCATTCTTATATTATTGGGTGTACATGCATTTATAAGCCAATATTTATTGGCTATGCCCCTTATTTGCTTATTTACATAATATATAGATCTTGGGACATAATCCATGCTCCATTATTGGCTACCCTAACTTGTTGTTTCTATCAAACACTAGTGATTGATGTTCTTTAAGCTCTTACTTTACTTAGTTCTCTATGAACTTATGATTCTACTTCTTTGCTCGATTATTCACTTTGAACATGCTACTTTATTCTTTCATACTCTCTTAAAGAATTCTCTTAGCATTAACGGAAGTAGATCATGCGAGCTATATGAAATCCAGTGTCTCCCCAACACCGAAAAGAATTGATTCACCGATTAAGGTGAACCAAGTTCTGTGTCTACCCCACACCGAAAAGGGGGGTTCACCGGCTAAGGTGATACCGAGTCTGTGTCTTCCCCAAAATAAAAAGGGGGGGTTCACGGCTATAGTGAACCAGATACTTTTGCTAAGCTATAACCGACATAGATCATGTGAGCTAAACATGAAATCTGGTGTCTCCCCCACACCAAAAAGAGGTGGATTCACCGGCCAAGGTGAAACCTAACTTTCTAGTATTCTTAGTAGGTGGCGTCCACTAGTTAGGTGCCCCTATGTTGGCAACATAGTTCTAATACTAGGAGACGTACGGAGACCCTGGTCCACCGGGGTAGTGATCTAATCTCATGAGACTTACATGTGCTGGCACAAGCTCATTGCTAGTCTATCGGTGCTAAGCTCACATTTTTATCTTCTTATCTTTTAGAGTTTACTCACACATTATGGAAGCTTGCTTCTAGTTATGAGGTTTACTTACTTTATGGATAACAGGTCATCCCTATCTTTACTTGATGAATATGATCTTAAGTATTTACATTATCATCATGGTGCGAGTGAGACTTGTCTCACTTATTTCTAACACTCTATATTAGGTCATTTTCAGAACTTAAGCTTGTAGTTATTTCTTTACTCTCCTTAACTTTTTCACGTTACTTACTATTCTTGCATCATTCTCTATGATTATTATCATTCTTATAAAATGCTATTACGTTCACAAGTTCGTGTGGATAGGGTATGTTGGGACTTGTCCCATTGATTGGCATACCTTATGTTATGAGTTTATTGAATTAAGATTGGCGTAGCCTTACATATTTTGGGAGATAATATTATTAAGCCAATTTGTTGGCATAAATCAAACTATGATATTATCACAAGCCAATTCAATCATCCATGAATACAATATAGTAATGTAACATGTTAAACAAGTCAACTTTTATCCTTTAATTAACATATAAAACAATTCAACGAATACTCATAACAATCTAATATTCTCGAAACACAAGTAGGCATTTTAACATTCATCGTTTATGTAAATAACACCCTAAGCATGAGGATCTAACATGTATATCTCATTCGACATGTAATCACTAAAACATACACATAATGATCAATTTACACCACATACAAACAACAATGCATCGAGAATTATACTACTAATTCTACAAGAATCGGAAATAAGGAGAACTAGGGAGATGAACATGCGATTCATTGGGAACAACCCTAATTTCAATATTCTTGAAGTAAAAACGTTTGAAAATCATCTTGGAGAAAGAATTCCAGGATAAAAAAATCCATACCTTGCTGTAGAATTACATCTACGAAGAAAACTATGAACTTTGCACGAAAAGCCTTGAAGCGTCTTTCTATTGTCTAGGGTTCTTACGGTTCCTCTTCTTCTTGTTGAGGCGTTAATGGTGGTTAATTTAGTCTAAATCTTTTGAGAATGGAATGTTAACTAATTCAAATTAGACTATATACTTAACTAAAATAATTTAAGTAGATAATTACCAAAACGTCCTTCCTAGACTGACTAGATTTAGAGGACTCTTTACTTAACTGCAATTCTTGATTTTTCCTTGTGGTTTCGTTTTGTATAATTAATTTAATTAATTAAGTTGCTAAGTTAATTAATTAAGTAACCTAGGTAATTACTAAAGTACCCCTAAGTTGTTAGGACATTAACCAACCTTTTGGACCATCCTAGGTTAGGTAATAGGTTGTCCCTAAGTTAGTTATGCGGTTAGGTGACACCCGGTTCAGTCTTAGGTTGTTGGGTCCCGTACTTAGATATTTTTTGTTTGTCCTAGGTTAATTAGTTAGTTATGTCAGTTAGATAGGACTTAGTACCGGTTAGGGAGTGTGGCCCTACGTGGGCTGACTCGGACGCGTGCTTGCCCTCCAACCGCCCTAACCGAATTCGGTTAGAGTGGTCCCCTTAGCCGTTTGCACATGTGCTTGCACATGGGTTGTGTGTACTTTCCCAACTAACTATTTTGGAAGGTTCATTTGGAATGTTTACTTATTGTCCCAAGGATCCCACTATGTCCTTGGGCACTGCTTAACCTACATGATCATTTTAAATTGTTATGTACTAGGGTACTAGGCTTGACACTTGTATGCCTTGTACCTAACGCGTCAGTTGGTATATTTGGTTAAATAATAATTTTCTTAGCTTAGGGTCTTCTTTGCAAGTACAATTCTAAGCAAGCTTGGATTATATTATACATACTTGTGTATATATATAGAACCCTTAATCCAATATTCACTACAACATTTTATGTCTACAACCACCCTAGAAAAGTGTGGCCTAAACTATCAAAAAGTTTGGCCTTTGATAAAAGGCCACACTTTTGGACTTTAAGCAACACTTTTACAGGGGTGGCCAAAAGCAGTGTTATCTTAGAGTTTAGGCGACACTTTTCAAGTGTGGCCTTATCAGCTACGCTTAAAAGTGTAGCCTAAAAGTTACAAAGGCCACGCTTTCAAGTACCTCATATAGCAACATTTCTATATCATACAACTACACTTTCAAGTGTGGCCTTTGCTTCCTCATTGCCCACAATTTAAAGTGCTGCCTTTTCTATCTAATGTATGACAACACTTTGAAGCGTAATCCCTGCCCATGTGCATATCACAGTTTACAGTCCTATGGCTACACTTTTAAGCGTGGTAATATTATTTTGGCTATAAAATAATTATATGCCACAGTTTCTAATATAAAATACCAATATTGTTTTGCAATAAATAATCTCAAGCATTAAATTGGCTAATAAGTAATTCAAATATATATAAATTTGCAATAAACTTCAAAAGATAGTATGTCTTGTGTACATACACATACTTATAAATCAATATTCTAAATATGTGTACAGAATAGTTTAAAAAGTAGTCTTACAATAGTTCAAATATATTCTTGTAATGAATATATTTAACAAAAACATACATGATCTATTCAAACTTTTACAATACTTCAAAAACTCTTCATCATCCACTTCAATGAGATCAAATTGACTTGTGGCAACCCTTCAAATTTGATCACCTCCATTTCCCTACACATATAAAATGTACAACAAATCAGATTGCAATAACATAGATGAGGCAAGAAGTTCCAGAACGCAGCAATTTCAGATTGCAAATTGCAGGTTGCTAATTTATTGAGTTCCAAATTACAGTTTGGAATTCCAAATTACTGTAGATTGCAGATTACAGGAGTTCCAGATTGCAGGTTTCGTATTCCAAATTGCAAAATGCAGATAACAGTACAATAATTCAGGTTCTGGATTACAGATTGCAGATTACACATTATAAATTATTGCAGATTACTATTGCAGTTCCAGATTTCAATAATTGTAGATTATAGTTCCATATTCCAGATTCCATATCATTGCATATTACATATTACAATTCTAGATTGCACGTTCCAAACTCCATATTGCAGATTACAGTTCAAGATTGTAGGTTCCAAATTGCACATTGCATATTACAGTTTACAAATCAAGATTTAACGGCCAAAAATCTTTCAAAAGTAAGGCACACAATTAGGCTGTCTCCCAGCAACTAGAACATTATTCGGATTTCATGAAAGTGGATGTGTTTCAAAGATCAATACAGATGCCCAACAATTGAACAAGAAAATGAATAGAGCTGCAACAGAGTTACAAAAGCGCATAATCGACATGAAAGCCTTTTATAAACATTTCTGCATTGCAAACCAGAAGTTCTATTTAATAACAAAAAAAAGTAGATCTATCCAATTCTTGTATATTTTGCATGCACAAATATGAAATTCTACAACCTTGTGATTTAACGAGAGGGAAAGATAATGCTCAAAGAATACAGAAAGGCACTCCTTTAAGTTGTTTTTGCTCATGTGTAGCAAAACATAGAAAACTTACCAAAACTGTTAGAAAACAAAACAAGGAAATATCTTAGTAGTGAACTAAGTCGATGGTTTTATTCAAATAGGGAGAAGAAATTATGTAGCTCAGCACAGATAATTGTAAGGCGGACATGATATCTCACAACCGACTTAAGAGCACAAAGAAGAGGAACATCAAGTGAACACAATTGTACCTGTTTCCCGAATAAGACATAACAATTAAGTTGATCAACTTTAATGGTTAAAAAATTATGTCTAACAGCATCTAAAGAAATCTTCTCAATAGCAGCAAAGTCAAAGAATGGAATCATCTTAGACAGGTTACCAATCTGGATTGTCTGGTTCACCAGAGATACCTGCAAACATAAAAAGAATCAAAATAACCACACTCTAAGTTATTTAAAATGTAAGAAAAAATGTCAAATAACAAAGGACTTTAAAGTTAAACACGAGAACCTGCTGGAGCTACCTCCACAAGCATACCCATGAAAACTCCATAATTTTTTAGGGTGAAACATTATTAATAAATACAAAAGAATGCAGGATAATCTTTTAAAGCTAAAGAACAAGAAGTTGCATACTTAAGGTTCATATCCAGTGTGGAATCTACAGCAACAGAATAACAAATCGTGACAATCAGCAGAAAATAAATAGAGTACCTGAACTAGGTGTTCCTCCCTCTTCATATGGTTTCAGTTCTATACTAACAAAAAGGTAAGGATGACTACATGCTTATCGTAGTTGAATTACCTCGAAGTGAGTTTGCAGGTTAGTATTAGAGAAGATACAAGTTGAGCTCTAACAAATATATCTCTATGTCCAGAGGATTTTTCTCACCTTTTAAGGCTAAAACAACTACATAAGCATGATATTTATGACAAAATGAAGTGGAGATGCTGATATACTTAATGAACTCTTATCAAATGCAGATTCAACTTAGAAAAAGATGAAAGTCTATTGAAAAAGCATTTCAATAAACTTCTCATAATATGCAAAAATAATTGCCGACAAGCTTTTGCTCTTACTTCCATCACATAACATGAACTCCAAACATCCTCTGCTACATCTTTCTAACGACAAACATCAACTCTAACCTAACCATGAATATTTCCTGAACCAAGATGCTGCTTATAAGGAATACCATCATGGTAAAAGGAAGTGTATAAACAAGAAAATATTGCAGACTGATTGTTCATCCTTAGTTCAATCTATGCAAAAACATACCTAATGCTCACACACAAATTGAAAAAGACTAGCATTATAATAAAAATATGTTAGCCAATTCTTCTATTAGTTTCACAATAATAGTATATTAAGACTTACTATTATTGCTTCTTCCTTTCCAGCAGATACTACCTATAACTCCCCCCTCAGCAAATGTTCTGAGAGAAAAGAAATGACCAAGAAAAATAGAAGACAAACTCTCAAGTTGACTATTAGATAAAAGCTGGAAAAACATACCTCGTTTAAACTTTAACCCATTGTTGGAATCTTCAACGAAGTCAGTTATTTCTTCTATACCGGTTTCAGTGTGCAGTCTGTACATTAGGAATACCGATTTCAAGAATGAGTATGGATGGACCATAAATGAAACAGAGTATTTCGAATATGTGCAAAGCAAAAAAAATATTAACAAAGTATGTCAATCTTTTGCCGAAATTTTAAACATGAACAAGGGAGCGATTTTTTGCATTTTTTTCACAACTTAAAATACAGAGAGATGGCAGGGATAAACAGTAGATGTACCACAGAAAATAAAATCCAATTCTAAGGCAGATATAACACTAAGGCAGCTACATCACAAACTCATTCAATCATGAGGTAAGCTATTAACATAACTATTTCAGTAGACTTTTGGAGTTGGTATAAAATCATATCAACTAAGAAACCGATACAAACTAGTAGCTCACTATTTCAGTAACAACAACGCATAACACTCTTGGTTTGAAACAAACAAGAAAAAGTTAAAAAGTAATAAATTGTACCTATCTCAAAGTGAAGAACTTGGAACAACGATGAAACCAAGAGCGACATAAATCTGCAGAGCTTACTGTTCTGCCTCAATGTCCACTGCATGATAATACGAGCAAGAATAAAGGAGGAGGGGTTTAGAGGGACTGGTCGGGAACATTATCTATGCATTTTCTATTCTTCTCGGCTTAGGAACTTATAACCAGACGGAGATTCGATCTGCAATTCATGGGGTGGACTGGTGCATACAACATGGGTACATTTAATGTATTTGTTAGCTACTTGTTTGAACTCAAAGCATATCCATTGTAAGAGTTCAAAATCGATTACATGAACTCAAAATTCGAAACTATCATGGACGATTTCAGCCTTAATCAACTTATAAGCCTAATAAAAAAGAAATTCTAAAGTGAAGAATCAGCCCATTGATACTTACTTCGTTATTAAGGCTCAGGGTTCCCAGAAATCAACTAATAAAGATAAAATACGAGATAGACTCCCAAAAATTGTATAAAACACAAGAATATCAAAACCCTAAAGCTAAAATTTAGACTTTCAAAGATAGAATTCTTACCCGATAAACCCTATTCCAACAAAATTGTGTTCTTCAACAAGAACTATTATGGATATCGTAATTTTCAGGGAGATTATCTTCAGCTCTTCAGCCATAAATCTGTCTGAAATCAAGTTCTTTATCAAGAAATCTGAGAGAAAAGCGTGACGGAGAGACTTCACTTCAGTTTATCTTGCCAACAACCCCAATCAATTCCTTCTAAATAAAAAACCAAAAATTCATTCAATAACAAGAAGATTGTTTTTAGTACTTAGCTTGATGAAATCGGTCTGGTAGAAGACGATCGGACTTACGCTTTACGAAATCTTCAGCTCGGAGAAAAGAAAGCTCGATCAGCTCGATGAATTCTTTACCTCGATCTTCAGCCCGATGAGTTCTTCACTGAAAGAGAAAGTGTGTTTTCTTCACTGAAAGTGAAAGTGTGAGTTCAATGAAAGAGAAAGTGTGATGAGACCAAGTGTGTTTTTCTCATAATGATTTTATGATTTATTATTAATGTTTATTTTATTTTGCCAATAAAAGATGGAGGGAGAGTGAAAATTGTTGGAGGAAATATAAAATTTTGGTAAAAATTTTAAGGCCACACTTATAATGTGTTGTTTTTACAATAATAAAAATAGGACACTTTAAAAGTGTAGCCATATATGTAAAAAATTGTTGCCAATTATATCATATTGTAACAACACTTAAAAAATGTAGGTTTTATCATTAAAGAGTACAATTTTCAAGTGTTGCCAATATTATCGTTGCTAAAAGTTAAAATAATTGGCTACACTTTAAAAGCATCCCCAAAAATACTTTAGGCAACACTTTAGAAGTGTAGTCCAGAATTAGTGTGGCTGTAGACCTAAAATGGTGTAGTGATTCTATAATATGCCCAATATTCTCAATATTGGCCATTGGGATGCCTATGTACCCCAATACACATTCTTAAAACCTAATAGGCTCTTTACTAGACATGTACATTTTTCTGGAATGTTACATTATCCACCCCACCCCCTTAGGAACATTTGTCCCCGAATGACACTACACATTATTTTAACTCAAAGAGGGTATTTTCAAAAAGCACATTAATATACTGGAAACTTTATCTTTGTGAATATATGATTCACTACTTACTCTGGATGATGCACATTACTCTAAGCTTATCTGAAGCTTATTATCTGAGATTGAGGAACTTCCTTCTCAATCTTACTTTAACTTAATGCACATCACACTCATGCAACACATAAATCACATAAAAGCTATACAAAAACAGCAACATTAAAGCAAGCATGAACTCATATTAATTCATATAGTGCAATTATAAAACGCACAGTCATGGACTTGAGACACCAAAAACCGCCTAATTCATTAAGATTTAGAGTCTTATTCACGAAATCGGACTTAGGAGAAAGTTTATCTAACCTCAAGAACTGAATAAGTGAGGGTAACGGGATCTCATATCGGCCTCGGCCTCCCATGTTGATCCCTCAAAGAGGTGGTTCCTCTATAACACTTTCACGGTGAGAACCTCCTTGTTCCTCAGTCGCTTCACTTGACGATCTAAGATTACAATGGGAACCTCTTCATAAGAAAGGTTCTCATTGACTCCTAACCCTTCGACGGGTAGAATGGATGTAGGATCGCCTAGACACTTCTTAAGCATCGAAACGTGAAACACTGGATGAACAAAAGCCAAGTCGTTCGGTAATTTTAGTTTGTAAGCAACATTCCCTATTCGTTGCAAGATCTCATACGGACCTATGTACCTCGGACTCAACTTCCCCTTCTTACCGAACCGCATCACCCCTTTCATGGGTGATATTTTTTGGTATACTTGATCACCTACTTCGAATTCAAGAGCTCTCTTTCGGTTATCCGCGTAAGATTTTTGATGACTATAAGCAGTAGCCAACCTATCTCGAATCATTCTCACCTTTTCCAAAGCCTCATGTACGATCTCGGGGCCAAGGATGGCAGTTTCTCCCACTTCAAACCATCCAACGGGGGACCTACATCTCCTACCATACAATACTTCAAAAGGTGCCATCCCAATACTGGAATGGTAGCTACTATTATAAGATAACTCAATTAGGGGTAAGTGATCGTCCCAACTTCCCTTGAAGTTTATAACACATGCTCTCAACATGTCTTCAAGGGTCTGGATGGTGCGTTCTACTTGCCCATCCGTTTGAGGGTGAAAGGCAGTGCTAAGCTTTACTTGTGTACCCAAACTCTTTTGAAAAGATCTCCAAAAATGAGAACTAAATTGGGCTCATCTATCGAAATTAAGACAAAGGAATTTCATGCCACCTCACGATCTCATCAATATAAAGTTTGGCATAGTCCTCGTCTTGGTAAGTGGACTTCACGGGAATGAAGTGGGCGGACTTTGTCATTCGGTCAACAATGACCCAAATGGAATCGTGCATTTTTCTGGTCCTCGGCAAACCAAACACAAAATCATATTTAATGGCCTCCCACTTCCACGTTGGAATCTCAATTCATTGAGTAAGACCTCCAGGCTTAAGGTGTTCGGCCTTAACTTTTTGGCAATTGAGGCACTATTCTACGAACTTAGAGATGTCTCGCTTCATACTTTCCCACCAATAAATTTCCTTCAGAATGATACATCTTGGTGGAACCTGGATGAATGGAATACTTAGAGCCATGAGCCTCTGTGATAATATTTGGCCTCAAAGCATCAATATTTGGTACGCACAATCTTCCTTGGTACCTAAGTACACCATCTCCCCTTAGGGAGAATGATTCATTCATCTTACCCAACACCTAATCTATTAACTCCATGAGTACCAAATCGAGATGTTTCTTGGTTTTAACATATACAAAAAATGAGGATTCGGAACTTGAATGGACCATAACACACCCATTTGGTGCATCTACAAGCCGTACGCCTAACCTAGCCAATCAGTGTACTTACTTAACAAATTCTTTCTTCTCATCATCGATATGAGACACGCTGCTCATGCTTAATCGGCTTAAAGCATCAGCCACTACATTGGCCTTACCATCTTGCATAAGAACACATCCCAAACCTACTCGGGAAGTATCACAATACACCACGTACCCTTCACCACTTCTCGGCAATGTGAAGGCTGGGGCCGAAGTGAGTCGTCTTTGAGCTCTTGAAAACTCTTTTCACACTTTTCAAACCACTCAAACTTTGCCTTCTTCTTTGTTAAAGCGGTCAATAGAGCAGCAATTGCGGAAAAGCCCTCCACAAACCTACGATAATAATTAGCCAAACCCAAGAAACTTCGAATATCGATAGGAGTGAGGGGTCTCGGCCAATTCTTCACCGCCTCAATCTTTTTCGGATCAACCTCAACACCCTGATCGGTCACATCATGACCAAGGAAGGTCACTCATCTCAACCAAAACTCACATTTACTACTGAGACAGAGTCTATGGAAGGGACTTCTTGTTCTAAGTTATTGACTCTGACTAACTGGCATAAGTAACTCTTAGATAACATCTTATAGGCTTTAAGATTGGAAACTATTTGGCCTGTTGGATTTGGACCACACCCTTCCCATTTTAACTCTAAATCATTTGGAAACTAAAACCTTACTACTCTGTTTTGACAATGTATGGTAGCATAGCATTTATGAAGTCAATCTATACCTGAGCCACATCCTTGAACTTGTATGCAGTCAACTTCAGCCTTCTCTTCTTCATTAACACCTATAGCAGGCATTAGAACTTACCATGTATTCACTTCCAGGCTAACGGCCGCACCTACCACACGTCTTTCGGTCACGCTAGGCATTTCTATCATTGCCCTTCTTGGGAAGGCCAGATCTTGAGTCTGGCGCCTTAGACCACTCGGCCATCCTAATTATTGTGTGCATTCTACGCGCTCACACAAGAAGGAAGTTAGATGCTTAGAATGACACAAAATGTCAAAGCTCTAGATAGCACAAAAAAGAGTAGAAGAAAAGAAGATTCCCAACATCACAATGTCTCTAAGTCATGATTGTGGTGCACTTCACAACCATAAGTTAGAAACTATGCAACGTGGTTGCTTTGAGCTCTAGATCCTAGGTAAATTAACCTCATGCTATGATACCAAGTTTGTTATGACCCAGATTCTGGAATTCAAACCGCGACCGGCATCGTTAATCTCTCAGAGGTCGCCGACAAGCCTCTTCTTAGATTTCATCACAATCATATAGTAAAATTTACGAAAAATTTAAAACTTTTCAATACCTATAGAAGTATACATAGACTTCATATAGTATTGCATAAGAATAATATTCTAATAGCTCAAACTCAACAACCATCTATCAATAGATTAAACAAATGAAATAAATGATCGTTATAATAATTGCCAATTGGCCTTATTACAACACTTTGAATAAATACTTGAAAGGAAACGCTAGGGACAATAGTCACTAGATAAATCTAATGTACTAATCTAGAACAATAAAGTGTAGCATCCTCGAACTCAAGAGGACGTACCAAGGTCTAGGGATCACTATTCCAAATGCTTCGACGAACTTCAACCTTCTTGAGAACCTGCGCCTATAAAAATAATATATATATATGGGGTTTGTACACACTTATACTAAGTATGGGTGTATGAACATAAACACATAAGGACTATGCATGAATAAGGAAAGCTCTTCCTAAGCAACATGTCGTTTTCTGGAAAGTGATGTTACATTCTTACTTATATCGTTAATCTTGAATTATGATATGTATATGACACGTTCGCATGCAATTAAGGCACACACGTCATTTTCTATATGAACATAAGACCTTCAAATCATGAACATAATTTTAGAACAACTTAAACAAACCTTTATAAATTTGCTCACTAGGCCGAGAGTTCACTTTCTCATACTTAGATTATTTTTCAGTCTTTTCTTCATTCTAGTGTGTAGTTCAATGATCTCCTTTGATCTGATGTTTTACACATAAGTACAATGATTCATTGTAGTCTTATACCTACAATGAATGGAGTAAGGAACTCACAAGACTAAGGAAATAATTTGGCTACCCTACTTACAAGTTATACTTCTCATTCTTAATTGATTCGGTGTACATGTATTTATAAGCCAATCTTTATTGGCTATGCCCCTTATTTGCTTATTTACATAATATATAGATCTTGGGACATAATACATGCTCCATTATTGGCTACCCTAACTTGTTGTTTCTATCAAACACTAGTGATTCATGTTCTTTAAGCTCTTACTTTACTTAGTTCACTATGAACTTATGATTCTACTTCTTTGCTCGATTGTTCACTTTGAACATGCTACATTATTCTTTCTTACTCTCTTAAAGAATTCTCTTAGAATTAGCGGAAGTAGATCATGCGAGCTTCATGAAATCAAGTGTCTCCCTCACACCGAAAAGAGGTGATTCACCGGTTAAGGTGAACCAAGTTCTGTGTCTATCCCACACCAAGATGGGGGGTTCACCGGCTAAGGTGATACCGAGTCTGTTCATTCCCCACACCGAAAAGGGGGGGTTCACGGCTGTAGTAAACCGGATACTTTTACTGAGCTATAACCGACATAAATCATGTGAGATAAACATAAAATCCGGTGTCTCCCCACATCAAAAAGAGGTGGATTCACCGGCCAAGGTGAAACCTAATTTGCTAGCATTCTTAGTGGGTGGCGTCCACTAGCTAGGTGCCCCTATGTTGGTAACATAGTTCTAAGACTAGGAGACGTACGGAGACCCTGGTCCACCAGGGTGGTGATCTCATCTCATTAGACTTACATGTGCTGGCACAAGCTCATTGCTAGTCTATCGGTGCTAAGCTCAGTTTTTTATCTTCTTATCTTTTAGAGTTTACTCACACATTATGGAAGCTTGCTTCTAGTTATGAGGCTTACTTACTCTATGGATGACTGGTCATACCTATCTTTACTTGATGACTATGATTTTAAGTCTTTACATTATCATCATGGTGCGAGTGATACTTGTCTCACGGACTCTAGCACCCTCTTATGTGAGTATTTTTGACATAAAGATTAAGTATACTTGAGACTTGTCTCACTTCTTTCTAACACTCTATATTAGGTCTATTTCATAACTTAAGCTTTTAGTTATTTCTTTACTCACCTTAACTTGTTCACGTTACTTACTAGTCTTGCATCATTCTCTATGGTAATTATCATTCTAATAAAATGCTATTACGTTCACAAGTTCATGTCGATAGGGTATGTTGACACTTGTCCCATTGATTGGCATACCCTATGTTATGAGTTTATTGAATTAAGATTTGGCGTAAGCTTACATATTTTGGTAGATATTATTATTAAGCCAATTTATTGCCATAAATCAAACTATGATATTATCACAAGCCAATTCAATAATCCATGAATACAATATAGTAATCTTACATGTTAAACAATTCAACTTTTATCCTTTAATTAACATATAAAATAATTCAATGAATACTCATAACAATCTCATATTCTCGAAACACAAGTAGGCATTATAACATTCATCGTTCATGTAAATAAAACCCTAAGCATGCAGATCTAACATGTATATCTCATTCGACATGTCATCACTAAAACATACACATAGTGATCAGTTTATACCACATACAAACAAAAATGCATCGATAATTACACTACTAATACTAAAAGAATCGGAAATCAGGAGACCTAGGGAGATGAACATGCGATTCATTAGGAACAACCCTAGTTTCGATATTCTTGAAGTAAAAACGTTTGAAAATCCTCTTGGAGAAAGAATTCAAGGAGATAAAACCCATACCTTGCTGTAGAATTAAATATACGAAGATCACTATGAACTTTGCACGAAAAGCCTTGAAGCGTTCTTGCTATTGTCTAGGGTTCTTACGGTTCCTCTTGTTCTTCTTGCGGAGTTAATGGTGGTTAATTTAGTCTAAATCTTTTAAGAACTGAATGTTAACTAATTCAACTTAGACTACATAGTTAACTAAAATAATTTAAGTAGCTAATTACCAAAACGCCCTTCCTAGATTGACTAGATTTAGAGGACTCTTTGACTTAACCGCAATTATTGATTTTTCCTTGTGGTTTCGGTTTTGTGTAATTAATTTAATTAATTAAGTTGCTAAATTAATTAATTAAGTAACCTAGGGTAATTACTAAAGTACCCCTAAGTTGTTAGTACATTAACCAACCTTTTGGACCATCCTAGGTTAGGTACTAGGTTGTCCCTAAGTTAGTTATGCGGTTAGGTGACACCCGGTTTAGTCTTAGGTTTTCGGGTCCCTTACTTAGCTATTTTTGGTTTGTCCTAGGTTAGTTAGTTAGTTATGTCATTTAGCTAGGACTTAGTACCGGTTAGGGAGTGTGGCCCCACGTGGGCTGACCCGGACGCGTGCTTGCCCTCCAACCGCCCTAACCGAATTCGGTTAGAGTGGTCCCCTTAGCCGTTTGCACATGTGCTTGCACATGTGTTGTGTGTACTTTACCAACTAACTATTCTGGAAGGTTCATTTGGAATATTTACTTATTGTCCCAAGGATCCTCACTATGTCCTTGGGCACTGCTTAACCTACGTGATCATTTTAAATGGTTATGTACTAGTGTACAAGGCTTGAAACTTGGATGCCTAGTACCTAACGCGTCTTGTTGGTATATATGGTTAAAGAATAACTTTCTTATCTTCGGGTCTTCTTTGCAGGTACAATTCTTAACAAGCTTGAATTATATTATACATACTTGTGTATATATAGAAATTGGCTAACACCCTGAAGCCAATATTCTATAATATGCCCAATATTTCTCAATATTGGGCATTGGGATGTCGATGTATCCCAATACGCATTCTTAAAACCTATAGGCTCTTTACTAGACATGTACATTTTTCTGGAATGTTACAAGATTCACCTAAGTCATTTTCGAGGTATTACATATATACATTCTATAACGCTGTTCAATGTAACAGTGTTGAGGACCTAGTCCTATCTTAATTAGTGGACACAAACATTACAATAGTTAGTACTTTGCATATATAGCAGCAGAAGTACTGAAATTGTTTTGGGACAAACTTAAAACCTATAGTGGAGATCCTCATTTCTTAGAACTCTTTGTTTACTTCCTCAGCTTAACTGCTATCATCCCATTACCAATTAAATGACTCTACAATTGTCTCCGATGCTGGAAAAGTCACATAGACACCTCTACTGCTTTTAAAGTTAGAACCACTCGATCTCTTCAAGTTTGATTATTGGAGTCACTGATCTTGTGGTTTGTGTTTGATTGTTTAGAGCAATCCATTCAAATTTCTTCGGGTAGACAAATATTTAATTAAATCAATGAGAGTCATTCAACAGGCATGGTATTTGCATAAATTGAAATGGGTCTGCTAGACTTAAGATAGAAACTCACCCTAAATATATAACTATCTAGCTGATAACACTGACCCGTAGTGAGATCAAGCTTCTATCTCAGGAAAAATCCACCTGATATCGATTGTTACTAAGAATATGATCACTTGCATTTGAGTTGCATATGGATTCAAAACGATCTCCCCTTCTAACTTTAGATGAAGCATCCTATTAGTTCACTGACATATTTAGTAGGCATAATAATAGCAAACTTTTGAGATCAATAGGATTTAATAAGTTGATCTACAAGAGGAAACTATAATTGCAGAGTAAAAGAGACCTGTAAAACTACACCCATATAGAAGGCGATGCACAAAGGATGCCTAATATTTTAGTTCATAAATTCAAACTACATGTCATATCATCCATATATAGAGGCAGTGCCACTAAATGAATTTGGGATTCTAGCTTTTTTTAAGGTACTCATTTATTACCAGTAAGTATTCAACAACGACGAGCTCATATAGACAAGACAAAATTTCCTAAAATTATACATAAACTAAAATCAGATAAATAATTTTGGAAATGAAGAAAATGTACCCTGATAAATACAATGTTAACTGATTGTTAACTTGCATTACTTACACGTCTTTAAAGTTATAAAAAGGAAAATAAAAGGCTAGTACTAATTAGAAGTTGTACCCTTATGTTTGACTATAGAATGAAGAAGATTAGTGGTTGATCTAGTAGTTGTTTTTTGTCAATAACAAGCTAAATTATAAAGCTCCTTTTCTATTAACGCTTTGGTTCAATGTTCCAACTAATTAAACACCAAAGTTCAAACAATACAAACTTAAGTCTCTACATTACTAGTCTACAGAACTACTAATCCTTTTTTATATTGGTCTTCTTGGGAAACTCTTTGATTCATAATTCTCTCTATATCTTTGAAACGTCATCATATCACGAGCATAAAGCACCCGACTTTAAGTCAAGGAAGAATACAATCTCCCCATCACAGGACGTGAAGGATGGCATAGGTAAAGGAATTATGTCGTTCCATATTGAAGGAAAACAAATGATATGTTTCTGCGTTAAAATTCACACGTCTAACTTGGAGGGTTAATGGTAAATAAATTTGTATTGTCATATATTTCTTATATTTAGATGCTAATGATTCTTAATAATCAAAAGCAATAAAATAAATATACGAATTGCAAAATTTTCTCGAACGGAAAGAGACTTAATTTCTACATAACTTGTCTTTCAACGTAACTATAAATAACTCTAATGCAGTGGTTCATAAGAAGTACCTTCATTTCTAATTTTCTCCAAATCCGTCTTTTATTATCATAATACGAGAATAAATCACCTGACTCTAAGTTAAGGATGAAAAAAATCTTCCCATCATAAGACATGGACGATAATATGATGACGGGTATGACCTGTGGTGGGATGTAAAACCAGGACCTGTCTCGACAAGACTTTTCAAACTGTGTTTACTAATATTCTTCAATTAAAAGTAACACAAATTTATAAAATGAGACTAGCCTACTAATCTCTACACTAAGAAATACCCCTTATCACTTAGATTAGAAAGAGCAGACACAACACTGCTCGCTAAACAAATCCTAACAGAGCAGTATAGACTTCAAAAGGTAAGACCCTAAGTTACCCTTAACCTAGATCTTACAGTGATTCAAACAAGTTTGAAATATTTCTTTCACATGCAAAATGATTCCTACAATATTAGTACAATTACAAGCAATCAAAGCTACAACTGGTACTGAAATCTCTCGAAACACTCGATTGAATCCCTTGTTGTTTTTGAAGCATGAAAGTCTCTCTTTTAGAATGAATGAATGAATCTTGTTGTTGTTTGTTTTATATATACCATTAAGAGTAATTATCCATCAAACAAACAACCTCGTCACTTCTGATTGGTGAATTACAATGCCACTTCACTAATTTCCTGACGTACAAAGCTTTTCCAACTGTTCAGCACTTTGATAACTGGTCATGTTTTCATACTCTGTAGATGACCGGGTCCCTGCACTTTGTAAGGAGATCATCAAATCATCTAGGAGAATAAGCACCTATAAATTTTCTCCTTTTTGATCATCATAAACAACCTGCATGACTTCTCATATGAGTGAGCACACATCCATTCAAAAAAAACTATGTTCCCCCTAAGAACTATATTTCCCTGAGTATGTTCCCCCTCAATCTTTATCGGCAATACTTGTACCTATTCAAGACCATAATAGATCAAACACACAAAATACATCCCCCTTTTGACATCATTGAAAAATGAGAGACACTAAACATATACAAGTCAAAATACCAGTCAGACAAGAAAATCTAGGGTTATAGGCCACACAAAACATGCGTATGAAAGCATAAGAGATGATAAAACCAACACATGAACAGGGCAGTTAATGGAAAAAGCATCATATCATATACACTAGCTACCGAATTTAGTCGAAAACACCAAGCCACAAGAGTTTACTACAGAGGATATAAAAAGAAAAATTTGTACAACTAGGACACATTTAGTACGGATGGGGAATATGAGTGAGGGTGCGCATCAGCATCCGCTCATTTGTATCATCATGAGCCTTGATAAGTTCCCTATTAAGGACCTTTACTTCCTCACTAACAGAGGCATTTTTCTTTAGTAATAGTGCATTCTCATCCTTTAATATTTGCAATACCTTCTTACTGGCCTTACTTGACCAGATCCTCTTCAGATTGCTTTCTGAAGTTCAGACTTATGTTTGGCAATTTAGACCTCCTTGATATTGATAATGACAGTAAGATCAGCTACCTCTCATTTGAGAGTGGCCTACTGTTCAAGAACTTCTGAAACATGAGATCGACCCGGAGCCTGTCTTTCCAAATATTCACATTCCTGTTAAGTGGCCCTAGTGAACATCTGCTTGGTGGTACCTGGTACTCCCATCCCTAAAGGTAATTCAAAGGGATTAAACATAAAATTCAGAAGATACCCATAAGGAATGCCATGCTTTGCCTTTTTCCAAGTCATGACTTTGTGCATGTGTTCGAGCATGAGAGCACGAAGTTTTATATCTTCAAGAGTAAGAAGCTTTTTTATGAGAATTAAGTCTTCAGCGTATGCTACAATTCTCTTCCCTGTCCTAGGCACTAGCACCTTGTTCACAAATTCAAATGTTAGATGATATTAACCCTGGAGATATTTCTTGGGTAACCCTCCACATTTAACCTCACTTTGTTTCGTGGCAAGCTTAGTGAATTCCCCAGTGGGCTTGCACCCATCAATTGACCAAACTCTTGGTACAGGTACCCCTAGAATGATCACTAAATTTTCTTTGTTCAAACTGATCTCAACATCCCTAATAGTAGTCTTGATGCCTCCATCTTCTAGGAGATCCATATTTTAATAAAACTCGCGCACCTCAGGTTCGTGCAGGTATGGAACCCAAAAAGATGATTCCACTCATGAATGGTAACAACATCAAAAAGTGTTGGCGTACCAAATTCAGTTAGAATATCAGAGTCAAAGTCTCTATCATTTAGCACCTTTTGGAGCTCCATTTTCTAAACTTATTCTTCCTTCATTGTATATGTCTCTTCACCTTAATTTTGAACCCTGGTACCAGGTCCCTTTATGGGTTGAACATGCACCTTCCCTATGACTCTCATCCTTTTTACTGGAGATTTTCGTTTGGACACTATCGCCCCTTTTTCAAGGGATTTTCTTTTTTTCTGATTTCCCTTTTGATTTCACTCTTTCCTACTCTGATTCTCTTTTCCTTTTTTCCACATATCTAGTTACATCCTCATATTGGGTCTCCCTTTCCTCTATGGGAATAGGATTCTATGTAGGCTCTTCAGGCAATATACCTTCTTCTCTATTTTTTCTTATGCTTTGAGTCTGAGCAGCATTTGCTTCCATGGAACTTCCCAACATCTTCTGAGTAACACCTCTCATTCCTTACTATTTCTTATTTTAATTTAGATGTTCCTTAAATAATTTTACCTTCCCCATTTGTTTTCTCTCCTCTATACTATCCACACGCATAACAACAACATCCTCAAGAGCACCTTTTGAAATTTCCACCTCACCACCTCAGGGACACTGATTTGAGAAGAGTTAGTTCCTCCTACACCTCTACTACCCCATTTTAACTTAACCTCTTCTTCCTGTCCATCAGTATGAACATCAAACGAATTAGAAGTTTGATCAAAGGTAGGTTGACTTCTGTAAGGGACCTGATTTGGGGATATGAACTCATAACTTAGTAGTGTTAGTTGAGAGTCTCCCCTTAGTGAAACCATAATTTGAATAGCCACCAATTTTTCCCCTTCTGTTAAAATGTAATATTCAGGACCCTTTTCCTCAAGTAGATCTCCCTTAAAATGCCTTTCAGACATGGTAGGGGAAACTGCCATAGATTCCCATCTAGGTCTTCACATAATGGTTAATCACCAGGATTTGCCACACTATACCTTAGAGTCTTCAGACCCACCCTCAGATAAAACTAATGTAGGAGAACACGATAATACACCCTTAGATTTAAGAAAGAGGACAGGCACCACTGCAGCCTCAATTACATCGGACCCATACTTTGTGCCGTTTCTACAAACTAGAGTCGTAGGCAACTCTTCTAGAATAGGAGTGGAGAAATCGAATGAACTAGGTTTTTTCGATTTCTTTGGAGATTGGAACTTAAAAAGAAGATTCAGAGTTAGGCATTTTGATGAGAGGCTAAAGAAGACTAAGATCTTTAAGAATGAGGTTAGAAGATTTTCACAAGAGAGAATTTCGAGATTATTTGCAACTTAATCTGTTGAACGACATATATTTAAAGTGAAAAAAAGCATCGGGTCCACAACAAGAGTGATGTTTCATTTAAAAGCAAAAATAGATAAGAAACTGACGCGATAAATGGGGTAAGGAGACGTGGCAATGATGTTTATAGTTAAAACATTAAAGCATAAAATGATACTAACCTCATGAGGACTAGGTCCTCTTTTTAGTTTGCCAACCTAGTCTGTATGATTAGATCATCTTTTCAGCTAAGCACGTGATGAGTGTATACCTGCATTAAGGTACAAGGGATGAATTTTCAAGTGACTAGCATTTAAACAATTATAGATACATGCCCTTCTAGACTAATTCATGCAAAGGGTTTCTTGTGCAAACTTGTCAAAGATTATGTGATCTTATGCATTGCAAAACCTCATTCTATTTTTGACAAAGCATTCTTTGCCCAGGGTCTTTGTAAAGATGTCAACTAGATGATCTCCGGTTGTGCAAAACTTCATATCCACATTTTGTTTTTCAACATTGTCCCTCAAGAAGTGATGCCTCACATCTAAATTTTTAGTTTTCTTGTGATGCACTGGATTTTTGGCCATGTTTATTGTGTTGGTGTTGTCGCATATGAGAGGGATTGTATCAGTGAGAACACCAAAATCCTAAAGTTGCTGCTTAATCCATAGAATTTGTGCACAACATGATGAAGAAGAAACATATTCAGCCTCTGCTGTGGACAAGGCTACAAAATTTTGCTTCTTAGTTCCCAAGGAATGATGCACTTTTTTGATCCACCAAAAAACCTACATAATCAACATCAGCCTAGCCTGTTAGATCAAAATTATCACCTATTGGGTAGAAGAGGACCAGGTCCTGCGTTCCCTTTAGGTATCTCTGAATTCGTTTGGCCGCTTTCAAATGTGACTCTTTTAGTGTTCCTTGAAACCTGGAACATATTCCCACACTTAAAACTCTGTTTGGCCTACTAGTAGTGAGGTATAGAAGTGATCCAATAATAATCTGTACATGGTATTATTGACATCAACACCATTTTCGTCTATATCAAGCCTCATATTTGTACTCATAGGGTGTCCACCACCTTAGCCTCCATCAGATTGAATTTCTTGAGTAGCTCTTTGATATACTTCTTTAGGCATATTGATTTACCTTGAGATGATTGTTTGATCTTCAAGCCTAGCAATAAATTAAGCTCACCCATCATACTTATTTCAAACTCACTACTCATCAGTTTAGCAAACGCTTTGCACAGTGTGTCTGAAGTGGCTCTGAAGTGGCTCAAAATATGATATCATCTACATAAACCTGCACAAAAAATAAATCCTTACATCTAAACTTTAAGAACAAAGTATTACCAATTTTACCTCTCTTGAACTCATTTGCTAGGAGGAATTTCGATAGATGTTCATACCAAGCTCTAGGAGCTTGTTTTAAACTATACAAAGCTTTGTCAAATTTTAGCACATGATTGGGCAGTTCTGCATCTTCAAAGCCTGGGCTTATTTGAAATATACATCCACTTTCAAATTGCCATTCAATAAGGAATCCTTGACATCTAATTGGAACATATTGAATTCTTTGTGAGCAGCAAATGCAATAAAGATTCTGATAGCTTCCATTCTTGCCACAGAAGCAAAGGTCTCATCATAATCAATCCCCTCTTGTTGGTTATATCCTTGCACCACCAGTGTTTATTTATTTCTAGTAATAGTCCATGCTCATCAAGCTTATTTTTGAACACCCATTTTGTCCCTATAATGGTTTTGTCAATTGGTCTTGGAAACAGGTGCCACACTTTGCTTCTCTCAAACTGATGGAGCTCCTCCTGCACTAACATGACACTATATTTATACTTCAGATATTTTTTCATGTTATTTTGTTCAATGGATGATATGAACGTTGAATAAGAAACTAGGCTTCTGAATTTGGACCTAGTTTGAATTCCTGAATCAAGTGGAGAAACAAGATTGTCTAGTGGATGTGACGATTGATGCTTCCATCCGACATTCTGGTTATCTCATCCTCTCTCAGCATTAGAATCGCCTTCATCTTCTTAAGAATCTCGAGACACAATTTCCTGTGATGAGCCTAATGGACCAGGTCCCCTGAGTGTTCTGTGTCCTTCTCTTCATTACCCTGATCATACGGTTTGCCTTTGATCAACTCCTTGAATTCGAAGTCTTCTTTGTTCTCTCTCCTCATCTCAAGCTTATCAAACTTCACATGCATGCTTTCTTCAACACAAAAGTTTCTTTTGTTAAACTCTTTGTATGCCTTTTTTGTAGATGAATACCCAACAAAAACTGATTCATTACTCTTGGCGTCAAACATGCCAAAGTCATATTTTCCATTGTTTAGCACAAAGCATATGCATCCAAATGGCCTAATATGACCAATTGAAGGTTTTCTATCATTTAACAACTCATAAGGAGTTTTATTGATCAGGGATCTGATGAGGTACCTATTAGTCACATAATATGATGTATTGACTGCTTCAACCCAGAAACATATAGCAAGCCCTTAGTCAATCAACATAGTTCTAGAAATCTCCACAAAGGTACTGTTCTTTCTTTCAACAACCCCATTTTGTTGAGGATTTCATGGTGCTGAGAAGTTGTGGTTAATGACATTTTCAGCGCAAAATCCATCAATATGAGAATTTTCAAACTTTGTGACATAGTCAGATTTGATGCTCCCAATTTTGCAGTTCAGCTTCGATTGAATAACTTTGGCAAATATGACAAGTTGTCCAGTCGTTTCATATTTTGTTCTCACGAACATGCTCCATGTAAACCTAGAGTAGACATCAACGACAACAAGAATGTATTTCTTACCTCCTCTATTTAGGATTTGAACGGGTTCACACAAGTCCATGTGAAGGAGCTCTAAAGGCCTGGTTGTGCTAAATCCCTTCTTGTCTTCGAAGGATGACTTAGCTTGTTTTCCCTTTGCACAACCATCACAAACTTTATCATTGGTAAACTTTATCTTAGGCAGTCCACCTACCAGATCCCCTGCAACAAGTTTGTTCAGCAAAGAAGAACTTACATTGCCTAGACGTCGCTGCCACATATCAACATCATCTGTTTTAGCACTTACACATGACATATAATCTCCTTCAATGGATTCAAGGTTCGCAACATACATGATTCTGAATCTTGTAGCAGAAATAATATAATGAAGCGAGAGCACCCCAAGTCTCCACACGGCATACTCGACCTCTCAAAGGTCTTATACAAGCCTCTTAGCGTTTATTCATCACATAAGTATGAAAAGTAGTTCGGAAATAAAATATTTCACAATGAAGTCAATAAGGAAACTCTTTTATAAAACATAAGAAGAAGTAAGTCTCATCACAAGCCACCTTTGACACTTCTGATTATCTTAGGGTCACAGCCTTACATTGAATAGAAAGATACAAGTCTTATGCAAAGTCTTTAATTAAAGAAAACTAGACATAACATCTATGTCCCCGAACATATAAGACTCTTTATAGTCTTTCATCATAACATACTAAACTTTAAAGGAAACATGCTTTCATTAATATATCAAATAGCCATATACAAGTTCATCTTAACATCATATAACAACTTTACAATATGTCTATTTTCCGCATAACAACATAACCAACCTTCAATTCACCTCATAATGCATTAAGATCACAATCATAATAAGAACAAGAAGTAAGTGCCTCCATAAGAAGTGGATCAAACCATACAACGCAATCCTATTATAATAAGCAATTAAATCAACTTATCATTCTCCAATATCACAATTCACCATTAATGAACTTCCAATACAACCAGAGAATTTACCCATCATCATGCCTATAAGGCCAATATCACCAACTCATCCATATACAACAATTCATCATCTATAGATATAGATAAAAATAAGAATCAATAATATAAGGCATTCTAGATACAGTTCCATCCATAACCAATCACAATTATCAAACCCATTTTACAAGCCAAAATTACAGAATTAGAAAAATCATGGGTTCTTGGAGTTTTTTCCCCGAAATCATTAATAAACCATAATATAATCATAATAATTCGTTTTAACACATTTAAGGCAAGAACCCATGAGTTTGAGGAAAAATTGGGGTTTTAATCATCTTTTGAAAACTTGAAAACTTATTTGGGAATTGGCTCTAGAGAGACATCTAATTCAAGATAAAGGGTCATCATACCTACTTATGAGAAGCCCATGAAATTTAAGAATAAAGCAATGGAAACCTTCAATCCAAGATCCAATTGGACTCTAAGCTTCCATGGAGTTTTGAGAGAATTTTTGGGACGGAAGGGTTTTGAGTTTTGAAGAATGAAGGTTAATTCTAGGTTTTAGAGTTTAATCTAACTTAAAATACCCTAAAATAACCGCCGCCCCCTCCATTTGTTTAGACAAGGGTGTAATTTACCAGGCCACCCTTATCTTGGCAGAAACCTTGTAGGAAATTGCAGACCAAACTACGACCCCCCATTGATGGATCATCAATAGGTTAACGGGGCGTCCTACTAGTCCGTCAATTTTGACTGAGACTGCCAACTTTGGGGGATAAGCTCCCACAACTAAGTATGGAGCAATGCCCTCTTTTGACGGAGCGTCGATGGGTTGATAAGCCGTCAAACAAAGTTGCTTATGCAGCTTTTTGCCAACGCTTGGGTCCTAGAGAGGTCTTTGGGGAGTCGTACTCGGACGTTCTGACCCTAAACATGACAATCTAGACTCTAGGGTCACCATCAAATATATTATACTCCAAATGACACACCAAAACTCATACAACATACAAGGACACACTAGTACACACATGACTAGTTTGTGAATGTCTTGGACGTTTGTTGAGGTTTAACCTCAAAACACACCCAAACTGACGTATAAATTCATTTACTCGTTAATGTACTAAGTAATTACCTCGTAAAACCCATGTGAGGTTCTAGCTCATCATGTTTCATTTTGAGGGTGTTTCAATACTCCCCCACTTGGAAAATAGTTGTCCTCCAATGACACTAACACACTTACAACCCTTTCAAGAGGTAAAGAATCAAGACTAGCAGCCACCACCATACAACATCACTAAATTCATTGACATATTCAATATACAATACTATAAGAAACATAAACTTCACACTTATAGACTCAAAATACAACAAGAAGGCAGGAACGACATCTACAACTCATCGTGCATTTAGACTCCACATTTCTCATTTCACTTGTTGGAGGAATTTTATTCTCCACATTATATCATGGTACTACAACATTTTTACGCACATCATGCCAAGTTCTCATAGAAGCATATCTATACAACATTTTCAAAATCACCTTTACACATGCTTACCAATTAACCCATGCAACATTTATGAAATTTTATTATAGAGACCTAACAACATGAAGGACAAAATTAATAAAGCTCATTTTATCATATTTTATTAACATAAACTCATGAAAATATGAAATATTATAAGGGGATCAAGGAATACTCATTTTCACAAAGACTCCCACAAATATGCAACATGCTACTAGAAAATTCTAACTCTAAAGCTTTAATGGAATAGGAGAAAAGAGACTAAATCCCATCATCCCCACCACTTACCATGTTCCCCCATTCTGGAGGAACCCATCACAAAACAAAATGGAAACTATAACTTACCGGCACCTTCATCCGGATTTGCTTCCTTGTTGGCTTGAAGAGAATATAAGCGATTCTTCCTTTGTTCACCAATAATCGGGACATTATAAGGAGCTTGCTTGACATCTCTTCCTCTAGTATCATGAGTATGTCAATCTCTCACCTTGTGATCACTTTTTCAACATACATAGCACCCACTAGTTCCGGCTAGACACTTCCCAAAAAATTTCTCCCCACAATTTGAGCAAGTTTCTTTATCAAGTTGGGGACCACCACTTTTTTCATAGTTAGCCTAAGAATCACTAGGAGCATCTTGATTTGGAGCCCACTTCTTAAACCTAGGTTGACCTTGTTCATCGGTTCTTCCATTCTTCATTTCTCTACCCCTCGTTTCAAGCTTCGACTCCACAATGTATTGAGCATACACAATAAGCCTAGATAGAGGCATGTTATCATGGAGCATTGTCGTACGACACTCTTACTTCACAAGATCGGAAAATCCAGTCAAGAACCTACTCATCTAGTCTCTAGGGTTAGACACTAAACATAGAGCATGTCTAGACAAAAAGATAAACTTCAAAGAATACTCCTCCACACTCATATTACCTGGTCTAAGGTGTATAAACTACTTAATCTTAATCTCCTTCTTCTCACGGGGTAAGTACTTTCCTAAGAATGCTTCCTTAAACTATTCCCACTCTATAGGACCCGATTCAACCGGCATATTGCCTTTCCATTGTGTGTACCACACTTGAGCAACCTTCTTCAATTTGTATAAAGACAACTCCGCGTTCTCCCTAGAAGACACACCCATAACATGAACTATCTTATAAGCCTCACCCAAGAATGCTTGGGGATCCTCTCCAACCTTAGAGCCAAAGAATCTAGGAGGATTCATCCTCACAAAGTCCCTTAACCTAGAGGTCATAGTACACTAAATAGAATTCACCCTAGGCCCCACATATCTATTTTATTGAGCCGTCATGGCTCGGGCTAGGATAAGAATAGTCCTACTAACCTCCTCATTAGTCATGTCTGGGGGAACCACCGGAACCTCATTCCCTTGATTAGCTATTGGGATTTGTTCATCTTGAGGAACTTTCTTATCTCGGGGATGAACTCCCTCATTTACCACTCCCCCATCCACTCTTCTTGTGGAGGTCCTTGTTTTCATATACTCTAAACAAAAGAGAAGGGATTAGGAAAAGACACTTATAGAACTCAACTCTATGGCACTACACAAGAATAATGAAGAAAGTGAAACCTCTATCATCCTATAGCCTATAGCTCATAGATGTGTCGTGACTCAACCCGATGAACAAGACTCTACTAGGCGTTGTTTGTGATACTTGAACCCTAATGACCAATTCATAAACCTTATGCTCTGATACCAAGTTTGTAATAACCCGGGAGCACCCCCAAGTAGCCACACGGCGTACTCGACCTCTCGAAGGTCTTATACAAACCTCTTATCATTCATTCATCACATAATCATGAAAAGTAGTGCGGAATTAAAACTTTTTACAATGAAGTCAATAAGGAAACTCTTTTATAAGGAGAACTAAGTCTTATCATAAGCCATCTTAGACACATCTCATTATGGTACTGTCACAGCCCTTACATTGAATAAAAAGATACAAGCGTTATACAAAGTCTTTAATGAAAGAAAACTAGACAGAACTTCTATGTCCTCGATCATAAGAGGACATACCAAGTTTCTTGAGAGAAAAATCTAATTCACAAGCTTCAACTGTATGGATCCTCACTTTCCACCACATACACTTGTAGAACAAGAGACGAATATGGAGTTAGTAAAATTAAGCACTAAGTATGATGACCATGCAAGAAATCATGTGAAAAGGGACATTTTAGTTGAAATATGTTTTTCATGCTATTTTGATAAAAAATTTATAAATCAAGTGTAAAATACATCATACAAGTCCATCTTAACCACATAAGATGATGATATTCACATAATCTTCAAGATAAGACCATAATCATTAAGTAACCCATTTAACCATTTAGACCATTTACCTAAGGTTATCCTAAGACCCACCTAAGTAACACATTAAGAGACTGCCCATACAACCTCTTCAATACCCAACGAAGTGTTCCTTAAGGCTACCAAAGATAAGGATATTTCCTTTCCAACACAAGCACAACAAGTCTACAATAATTACAAGGGATACTAAATGAGACATTCATACATTTAAGGGACTTCACATAATGATCTTGGAAGACCTAGGGAACTCACTTTAGCATCTTCAAAGCCTACTCGTGCCATGTGTAGATAGTGTCCCATTCACATTGCATAACCTATTGAATAACTAGAGTGAACATTCCATATGATGATAATGAGCATTAATCGACATAGACCACACTATTTAGGTATGGAATCCGGTGACATAAAACCACACACCGTGGAACGTGTTCTATTTCCCAAAGGTATAACTAGGACACATCCCATGCAGGAACATGGTTTAAGGGATATCTAAGCCTTCTTTGTACTGTAGTCTCATACTCAAGTAGAGCTACAACCTTTAAGTATATCCTCTCGGTGTTTTGCCTTAGTTCTCATAGAGTAAGTTCATTCACATAAGGGAATTTGAGAAGGTACCATCCCTAAGCCTTACCAACTAATAATACCACTACCAAGAAGGGATCCACAAGGGTCTACCGATCAAGGTTCATTAGGATAGACCATTCATGAAACGGGTACCATGCTAGGTCTATTCGATTCACTTTATTATAAACCTTCTTTGTATATTAAAGGTTATTCAAAGTTATTTGGGTTCTAGACTTATCAAAAGGGGCACCATTCTTAGGTCTACCGGTTCAAGAAATACTTTATAACACCTCATTCAACATTCATGTATCAAGTATGGATAACTAGGTCTACCTAAACAAGACACCATATGTAAGACCTCGAAAATGAGATAAGGTGTCTAGATCCTAAAATGTTTGTCTTAATGTTATAAGGTCCTAAAATGCCTTATTATGTTATATATAGGCAGTGTGCAAAGTTTGAAGTGATTTGGAAGTCGGACGTCAAGGGACGTCCAAGACGTTCGACGAATAGTCGCTTATGAGCCTCATGTGTGTATGCATGCCTAAATTGTATGAAATGAGTCTAATGAATCTTTAAATGGTTTGTAAATGATGTTTAATGTTATTGTATGAAGTTTCGTGAAGTTTGGATGTCAAACGCCCAAGAACGTCCAAGGCGTTAGAAAGATAGCCCCTAAGACGTTCATCGTATGTCATGTTGGGGTCAAGGCTGTTTGGACGTCTTGTAGGTGTTTGTTTTAGATGAAACTTATGTGGTAGGTCTATAACATTTTAAGGTTTGTAATCGCGTTGGAAACGTCCGGGTACAACTTCTAAAGGGACCCAGAAGAGGCCCCAAAAGAAGGACCCAAGGCTGCCTAAGACACTGCCTGGGCAGTGTCCCTTGACGGACCCAATGACGGATCGTTGGGCCACCAACGGACCGTCAAGCAGGTCTCGTCGAAGGAGACTTGCCTTGGGCAGGTCTTAATCCAAGAATTTGGCTAAGTCTCATGTGACGGAGGGCTACCACGGCCCATTATGGCCTTGACGCCCCGTCACTGCCCACGTCGCGGGTGCCTGCAAGTTAGCAGCCTGCATTCTGTTAATTAAAGGGGTGAATGGTAAATTCACCCCACGTCCTAACCTGATTATTAAGGGTTTATTTAAGTAATTTTGGGTGTATATAAGTCTTTAAAAACGTGATCAACCCATTCCCAAATCCTCTCACATGTTTAAAGCCTTTCCCTCTAAAAATGTTCTCTCTAGAACCTCCATGGTTTTTGAAGCTCAAGAACAGCTTGTAGATTGGATTCTCATGGGTTATTCATCAAGTTTTATAGGTCTTCATGAATATTAAGGTGTGGTGATCCTTCATATCTAAGTAACCTTTCACTTGGAGAGTTCTTCTCAATGTTTTCAAAGAAAGTTTATGATCAAAGTTCTTCTTCTCCAATCTAGCCATGGTTTCTTTCTCAAAACGTTTTTAATGATTAAATCATGATGAATTGAAGTTAATACAGTGATTTGAATGTGATTTCACTCCAATTTCATGATGAACCCATGTTCCTTCCAAAATTGGTTTAGCTCTTGCATGGGCTTTGTGATCTTGACTTGTTATCGATTGAATTATGATTCCCTTACGTTGAATTGATTGTATATACTGTTATTTACATGAATTTATGTTGAATGATCCATGAGGATCAATGTATGAAGATTTGAGCATGTTTAGCCTAGTTTTCTATAGTTCACTGTAACATTGGTTTTCTTGTGATCTAAAGTGAATTCCGATTAAGTTGTGGTTCTTGTAGCTACTTTTTTAGATTAATACCATGGTTGAATTGTGGATATTAATCATGTATGACCAAAGTATAGAAGGCTTGGTTTGAATTAATCTAGGTTCTTCTTGTCTATGAAGTTGAAACTTGTGATGTTGACGTTAGGTTAGTCGCTATAGGAATTGAGTATGGTTAATGTCTATAGCTGCTGCCTATAATGAAATATGAGGATGAATTATATGTACTTAATACAATATGGGTCAATTCATGATAGGTTGAATATGATTAACCTATGTAAACTTACTTTCCATGAACTCTCTATATGAAGTATGCTCGTATCGACCTAAATGGAAAATTGTAGTAGTGTCTCATCTAGATTATGATTTCATTAGCTACTGCCTTAGGGTGATATGATTCATGAAATATGACCTATAATCCATATGAATGAAATTGGTTAATGATCTATGTTCTTCTACTTTCCTAGTATGTGATGTATATGTTATGGTATAATCATGTAGTGACTTGTACATGGTTTCTTATATGTTTAAAGTACATTTAGCTACTGCCATATATGTGTTTTATTGATGAATAAGGTGTATTGATCAATGATGATCACAGGGTGAGAAATTGGTAAGAATGCTTATTCTCTTTACTCTTCTACTTCTCTATTCCTTATAGAAGTGTTGATGAAGCCTTGTATGGCATTGTGTGGTATGGTCCACTTATGGTGGCGGTGTTTACTTTATTTTCATTATATATGTGTTTAACATGGCCTTGAAGGCATATTGATAAACCTATGAACATGTGCTTAAGATGATACTATTAGAAGATTATGCTTACTTTCCTATTCTAGTTGTGGATTAGGTTGTGTGGCTATTTCATGAGCATGTGTATAACCATGTTAGGGTAAAGTATAGGTGCTGCCATTGATGTGTTAAGATGGTAATAACCCCTTACCTATGTACCCCTTATATGAAAGTGTGAATAGCTAAAGTTAGGAGTCTTGATTATAAGGTATATATTGTCTTGTCTCCTATGCTATCATGTGTAGTGTGTTATGTGCTTGGAAGTGTAATGTGCTCTAATAGGGTGGCTGACTTTAGAAGTTATTGATAGCCATTATGTGATCATGTTGATCAATGTACACACACTCTCACTTACATGCATGTTACAAGTAGTATAAGTCATTGTGTCTAAATGAAAGGTAGTTCTCATATTCACTAGTGTCTACTACTATGCATATTAAGGTGATGTTTATGAATGTATGATTTGTATTCCCTTACTAGGATGACTTGATAGGTGTACTAGTATGGGCAAGGGTATGGGACCTTGTCTATGCATTGCACATGTGTATCTTGATAGGATAGTTACTAGGTTTGGTTCTTATGCATATGAAGGATGATTATATGAACATGTTATGAATATGATGTATATGATATGATGAGGTATGAATATGTAAGGTATGAACATGTGTGACTTAATGTGTTATGTCAAAGGTTTGTTCATATCTAAGTATACACTCACACACATGGATGATCTAGTATTTAGAGGGGCCTTGATAGGGGTGCCCAAGAATGCTATAAGACTAGATAGATGCTTGAATATGCTATAAGCATATGAATGATGAATATTCTAAGCTTATGTTTTATAAATAAACGTAATAAAGGCTTTTCAATAAAGGGAACTTAACTTAGCACCGAGCGAACTTGACAATGGGAGGTGATGACTTATCCATAGAAGGAAAGACTCATCCTAAAGGTTCCCATGCGATGTTAACTCCCTTCTTTATGGGATATGTCACTTTAAGGGATTCCCATGAGGAGCGGCCCACTTTACCAAATGGTATGAATAGGGATATCTACCTCTTAGTTCTTGAACTATGTTGCCACCATAGGATACTAGCTAGAGGATTCTACCTCGATAGCTATGTTTATATTTGGTTCAACTTTGGCCGGTAGACCACCTTCCATTGGTGTAAGGTTTGATGACACCGGATTCCATGTTTAGCATCACATGGTCTATGTCGGTTGAGGTTATAGTTCCCTAAAGGTAAAATGGACAATGGAAGTAAGTGAATAGTATCCTAACTAGGAGGTCTTAAGGTAAGTTACTTAGGATAGGTGGAAGTAATGAACCCATCTAGACATTGCACAAGTTACTCCTTAGGAAATCTTAGGAAGGTACCTCAATAGATATGATTATGTATGTGTCCTTTAGGTATGATATTGTAGTCTTGGTTTGACTATGATTATATTGTACTATATTTCTATGAGGGCATGTGTTGTCTTATATAGATGCTATGTATGGTATTCTCTTGTGTTCCTAAGGTGATGCATTGCACCAAGTATCCCTAAAGGATTACTTAGTAGGCAAATGAATTGAGAAAAGAGTTAAATGTTAAGAGGGATGAGTTCACTGTAAAGTGACCTCTATTTGTGCTTAAATTCTATAAGTGCTTTTATATGATGTTTGGCCTTTGATTGTGTTGCTATGAAGTATGTGGATGATATAAATCCTATTGATAAAGGTTTTATGATGATTTACTCAAAATGGCATGAAGTATGTTTTCAAAGGAAATCTCCCTTTTAAATGCATGTTTTTGCATGGTTGCCATACTTAGTACATTCTTGTGCTAATCCCATTCTTCTTTACTTTTTACACAAAGTGTAGGTTATGGAATGCTTAAAGGAGGTCTATGATTGAGGAGCTTGATAAGTGATTTCCCAAGCTCAAGGAAAGGAATCCTTAAGTTCAAGGATGTCCTACTAATGTCTTTAATGTAAAGTCTTTAAATATTGTATAGTTATGTAAGGTGTCGTATGGGTCGTGTCCCTAATGTATTCTAAAGTTATTGAGTCTAAGATGGCAAAGAGACTTAGAGTCTAAATATGTATTATGACTTATGTTTTATATATATATGATGTGATGTTTCTAGCATATGATGTGCTATGAAAAGTTTT